>JBCAUI010009081.1:0-10061 GCA_038406195.1 Haplosyllis anthogorgicola | reverse complement strand
AAAGTGGGGGAAAAATTGGGGCCCCCCAAGGTTAGCGCCCCCCCCCCTACGAGAAATTCTGGATCCGCCACTGCCTCGGCATGTCTAAAGAGAGCATGCGAGCTAATAAAGACCACACATTCATTTACATGTATATCTAACTCTAAAACATTGCAGGGCCGACAGGGACGACGGGTATAACAGTGCCTCTGTTTATTACTGTCACCATAAACGACACAACAACAGACTCCAGTGATTACATGGGTAAATATCCACTTTTAATTTGTGATATAATTTTGATTTTCTTTTTCTTTTATATCAATTTACTTGCTTTGTGACAATATTATTTAAGCATTATTTTTGGTCTGAAACTGAGTATTGAAGCAAAAGTGTAGTCATTGTAAGTGCGCAAAAAATTTCTTGCTTATTGCTTTTCTTGCTTGGTTCCAGTATTCAAAATGATAATATAGCTAATGCTACTATTTTGGTGATATAAATTGAGTACTCTTGTCAGAGGATGAAATGCCTGGTTAAAGGTCTTCGTTCTGAAAACAATAGGCTCTTTTGTCTGAGTCAAAGACACAGCATGGTATTCTATTGACTCAAAATGAAATCCGTTTCAGGATCTGTTTTAACCAACTCGAATGAGTTAAATCTATCAGTGAAACACTCTATATGTATTTTGTTTTAGATTTATTGTTTTATTAATCATGTCCACATGTTTTCACATAAAAGTACAAGTTAAGTTAAATCAAGTTAAATTATTATTCTTTGTGCATGTTTAATGAAAATTTGTCACTAGTTATTAGGCATTGCTAAGGTCAATGATCAGGTCTTGTTTAATTAGTTTATGTACAGGTCTAAAAAGAAATCTGATGGTAACATCAGGCAATGGCAGTGTAACATTATATGATTCAAATATCTGAAAAGGAAATTACATCACTCAATGGCCCTGATAACACTAGTAAAAATATCGTTGAAACTAAAGGACACTTTAACAGTTTAACAGTTTTGCTTAATTCGTACCTAACCTTATTTTGTCTAATTTGTCTAATCTATCTAATTAGATATAATTGAAAAGTGATTATTGTGACAATGATACATGGATCTAGTACTTTCAAACAGGATAATATGGTAGTTTAATGGGGATGGTTCTGGTTGGTATATTTTGGTACATTTTCATCCGATCTAACTAGACAGATTAAACAAATTTGACAAAACAAGGCTAGGTACGAATCAAGCAAGACCCAGGTCTTTCATAAATATGAAAATAAATGTAAACAGTGGCCCCAGTCGTTAGTGAGATAAATTTATTCTATAGATGAGTTTTTGAGGTTTTACGTCTGTTGTTTTCTTTTTCTAGTGCCCGCTACCCAGTACACTGTAGAACTTCCATTACCACTTCCACTTCCGAGTACACAGTCCATTTCAATACCCATCGCAGCTGACTTGGTATGTCTTCACCTTATCCATCCTTCTGTTATTTAGTGTTGATCTGCGCAATTAAGCATGACAATACAGAAGTAATTCTTTGACAACAAACCCTGCTGCGCATACTACAAAACTTCCTTTGATGGGAAGAAATGACCTAATGAGCATTTCAAATCGGTTCTGTAATTCCCTTTATAGTGTTTTTTAACATTGTCATTCAAATAGTTGCCCGTGTAACGACAAAAAATTTGTTATTAATGAGAATTTCACAGAATTGTATGAAATGCCCAGAAATGCATTTTCCTCAGTTCAGATGGGAGGTGGGGAGGGGGAGGGGGGTGGGGGGCGGATTATGGGAGGGGGGTTGGTACTGGTCAGTCTTTTGCATTGGCTGCCCAGAACACAAGCCTAGATTTCCTCCTATACATAGACCCTCATTGCCATTATGGCATGAGAGTCAATAAGAAACAATCCAATATTTCTTTAAAACTAAAATTAAACCCAAAAGGATGTTTCCGACTCGTCAATCGTACTTAAATAGCTACTGACTATATTTAACAATACAGTGAAATGTTTCATTTTTTCTATTAAAATTCCACATTAGATGACAGCATACTACTTCATGTTAGTTGTATTTCAATTCAAGGAAAGTGCTCTTTCAGTTAAGTTTCCTGCTGATTTTCAGATAGACACTAAAGATAAATACCTGACTGCTATCAAGGGATTAGACTTTAGATTCATAGAGTATTTAGATTCTGGAGACGGTAGAAAAAGCACACCAAATAAATAGTTGTCCTGTCCAAGGTGGGGTGAAATTACAATTGGTACGGATTTAAGGAAATGTTTCTTGTTATACGAACTTGTAGACAGTTTCAAATAGTAAGATCTAACTGCTTACCAAGTACAACATAACACGATTTTAAAGAATCTTTTGTGTTGTGTCACTTCGTATTGTGAAAATAGTTAACAACAATATTCTTGGTTTGTTGCAGAAATTTGAATGCGCTGACGAGACTTTTCTCGTGATACTCTCATCAAATCAACCGTCGGTGACCGGGACAGGCACCGTCGAAGTAACCATCACCAACAATGATAGTACGTGTAGTTTTGTACATCCTTCTTACCAAAAGCAATTGTGAACCGAATTTCAAACCCAGCTTGGATCTGTCGCTTGTGTGCTTTGCGTGTTATGATCCCCATGCAAAGTCACCTCTGGTTGAGCCGAATGCCCGATTAGGTATTCCGACGAGAAGAATAGGTGGTTTTCTCCTCCTGCTATGTAATAGTAAGCTGAGCGTTAGGGGGTCACTTTGTTTTAAAGCCCACCGGTAGGGATGTTTAAACAGTTGGTAAATCAATACGACATGAGGCTTTGTGCACCGACAGGTCATCTCTCTCATTGATACATGATGCCCTGTTAGAACTTCCTGGATGAACTACAGTTCCAGTCCAGTTTGCACTGAACCTTTTCCTCATGACTTGGAGGTTTTCGGAATAATAGGCAAATGGTAGCGCTAGTGACGTATCAACCACTCATTTTACTAATAAGCACCACAAACACGTGCAGATCTGTTATCTGTTTCTACTCATGATTTCAGCGGCGACAATCGAATTTGTAGCGAACGAATACACAGTTGACGAGGGTCAGACTTTTGACATTTGCCTCAACGTCACAGATTTTGAAGGTAAGTCAGAACGGCTTGAAAAAAAGCATGTTATCCAAAATAATTATGCTGACTCTATAGATGGAGATTTAAATTAGTACCAACCTTTATGACTAACTAAGCACGATGATACCGTAGTATGTTGTGATTGCTAATTTGACCTTTGATCCGCTCAATTTTGGATGCGTCCATTTTGTTTGACTTGCAAAAACCTTCAATTGTTGAGTAAAATTGTGTACATTCTATTGTCGCTGAGAAATATTACGAAATAACATTGAGCAAATGTGAATTATTTACATGGACTTAGATATATTTAACATATTTAACATGCCATAAGTATCGTCCATAATAAATTGGACGTCAGCCTGGTAACAAATAGATAAAGTTACATAGACTAATAAACATTTCGTAACATACATCTTCATGTTGATACATTGCAGGAAACTTCACGTGTGATATACCTTTGACGACAAGTGGTGACTCTGTGACAATTTCTTGGGATGACTATGTTCGTAAGTATTCATGTTCAAAAACTGCAGATGTGTAATTTATAGTGCATGTGACGAAATCAGTAGGCTCTTGAACGGCGTTGATGGTACTTACATTCTTCCTTCAGTTTGATTATCTAACTGATAGTTTGTGATGATAAACAGTTTGGGAAATCACTCCGCCGTTTAGAACGGAATATGTTGCATTTCTGTCCACTTCCAGTGAATTTTAAATACGTTTCAGATAAAAGCATCAGAGCATTTGTAACTCTTTCCCGTTCAGTGGAATCTCGTCCTAACATTTTAAAACTTGACCCTGTGACTCAAACCTGTCCTAGATACTATAAAGATGTGCCACCATACCACACCGCGGTTTCTAGGTCAAGCGGTTCAAAAGTTACAGCTCGAACAGATGGACAGACAGATCCACAGACAGAAGGACAGACAGACACGACTGAAAACATTACCTTCCCGCATAACCGGGCGGTAATAAATGTCACTTTCAAAGTAGGTCTGAATTGTTTGACTGTATAACCAGTCATCTGGAGCTAATGTGCCTTTTGAAGCCAAATTCTGTTGACAAATTTGTTAATTTCTGAATCAGTAACTACTCATCCAGCCCTCTCCACATGTTCCACTTTTATGGCCAATATATAGTCTATATTGTGTATCTTTTCAAGCCATGAGCTATTTCGGAGTACACCAGATGATAGCACCGGAACAATCTACAGTTTGTATGAGTGTATCAATATTAAACGACAGTGTAAGATATTTATTTTCTTCATATTGAAAAAAGTAAAAACCCCACATTAGCAGCTCTTAAAAATGTCTCCAAAACCAAGGTGTAACAAGAATGCCTTTCAGTCGAAGGCCTACTGCCCGCTCCGAAAATACCGATTACAACGCCACAAACATTTAAAAACATAAAAGATATTTGCAACATTAAATTTGACCTTCAAATGACCTTGACCTATATTTTGACCTTGATCTTGCATAGTAGTCACAAATATTAGAACAATTGAGACTTGCAAAGTCAATCAAAAATTTTATAATGACCTTTGAATGACCTTGACCTTCAAATGACCTTAACCTTTACTTTGGATCTTACCTTATTTACTAGTTGGAAGCACTATATCATATGATATTGGCAGATATCAATCAAAAATTGTACATTTTTTATCACCATGACCTTTAACTTGACCCAATGACCTTGGTACTCAAACTTGACCTAAATAATGTAAAGATGTACCACTATGCTGAAAATGAAATGTCTAGGTCAAGTGGTTCAAAAGTTATAGCCTGAACAAACAGACAGATACAAAGACATACAAACACGACTGAAAACATTACCTTCCCGCATACGTTGCCGGTAAAAATACGTGAGGAACAATAAGCCGACCGTTGATCGGTTGTAAGAAAACATATTTTGCCTCCCACACCCCCTTGGATCAGCCAATGCTGATACTGGCCTTTGTTTTACTATACCCACTTTAAATAGTCACTTGAAACACTTGAAAGCATTTTAAGACGATACAAGTCTTTAAAAATAAATGTCTCAAAGTAATTTTACAAAGGTGAATAGAATTGATGATTTGATGATACATAATATGATACAATATGACAGAGCATTCTGCGGCATCAAATGCCTTTAACCTTTAAAGTGGCTTCTTACAATTGGCTTCTTTGAAATGGCTTCTTACATTATTTTGCATTGTCTTAAAGTACTTTCAAGTGACTATTTAATTTTCATAAATGAACCTACATTCTTATCGATTCTACACAACTGTTTTATCGTGAAATTGTTTTTAAACTATTTATGTTTGTCCCAAATAAGAGATAACTATGGTCTACCAGATGACCCTCAATAATATTCCAAATTTTCCCCGCTTTTCTCTATTCCGCTTATTTCGATATCCCGCTTATATCGATACAAAAGTTTGCTCCCAAATATATCGATATATCCGGGTACTACTGAATTGTACAGATCGTGAACTTGCTATTAAAAGTTTAGCGCCCAGCAACAATTGAATTTCATGCTGAGCTCATTCAATTTAATTGTTGAGGGGCGCTAAACTTAGTAATTTCCTGATGTGATTATTTCACTGTTATTTTGCAGTCCGTTGAGGGTGATCACAGCTTCAACATAAATGTTCCACCGGTGGACGGATTAACCATATCTGCTGCAAACCGTCAAATACAACCACGGATTGTTAACCCTTTAACAGTAATTACGGTTAACATCGTGGACGACGACGGTAGGTTCACCGCCTACATTTATCAACAGAAAGGGTTAAATATTTTAATGACATTTTCATAATCTAGCCAATCATTTCCTCTTCATTGTTACCATGGTTAGTATTTTCAGTCATACCTTCTTTTGAGATATGTTATTTATTTGCTTGTGTATTTTGTGAACTAAACTTCATGTGGGTTTTAAAGCTATTTATCCTTTACAGGGACTTTTCCTGTCTTTTCAAGGCTTTGCCTCGGGATATAATTTTTTCAGCCCACGCCGCGGGGATGTAAATGTCATACACCCAGACCATTGTGGGATTTGAGTTCTAGTAGAATCTCACTTACTTGCGTGCTTGTGATAATCTAAGAGTCGCATGGTTGGTCTATTTTCACCAAATAGAATACACACTGCATAGGGATTCCAGCAGGCAGTCATTTATTTTGTTCTATCTTGAGCAGAGTTGACCATACGATATTGGGGTGCAAATCCAGGATCTTTGGATCCAAAGATAGACTGAAAGCACCACCAAGGCTGAGTGTCTTTTCACATTACGTTTTAAAGATGACTTTGCTCATAAATCTAACTGGTCTAATCAGTTAAATTTATACCATGAAGGTTACTTATCTCACCGCAGTCTCGGAGATAAATGTTGACCGGGGAAGATGCAGATTATGTCAGAAATAACTTTTCAGATAATGTTCTCAGATTGTCGGTCTGTGCAATGAACGTTCAATCTTAGGGAGGGACAATCTTCTGTACTTTATGTGTAATAAGTGTAGCTGGCCTAACACGCAGATTTTCTGCTGCTCTAAACTTGTAAATGGTACTAAACCAACTGTCAACTACATGCATTAAGCTGCAAAAAATGTTTCCCTATTTCTGTTAAAAATCTACACTAAATGTCATATCCCAGATTTTTCCACAAAAATCAAGTAGTACATAACCAATGTTGGATAAAACACTTTTAATAAAAAATTCTTACTTTTCAGAGGCCCTCGTTTCATTTATGTCAGCTAATGATGTGACCGAAGGTGAATCAATCACCGTTTGTCTTCAACAGTTAGGTGTGTCAGGCATAAATAAAAGAGGCTTTCGATAATTCGAACTCTGTCTAACTTGTTTGGGTTACATCAGGATTCGGAACAGTCAACCCGTGTGGTAGTTTTACTGAAAATAGTTCAATCAATATGCCATCAATGAAGCATCATAGCTAGAATTAGTACATTTCTGTCTTATCAAATTTGACCAATTCGACAGAGTACGAAATGTGGAAAACCTCCATCAGTAAATTACGTTCTTAGAGAGGGGCACAATCATTTTACTAAGGCTTGATAAAATTATTTTGTAAAGTTCTTTCTGATTTTATCTTTCTTACACCAACATTTCTTAATCGATTGCGATTTACAACCTCTGGCTAATATAATTTTAAACTTGTAATGAATTGTAGGCGATCTTGCTAGAGATATGACGATAAATTTGACTATGAGTCGAATTTCAGACTTTGGGATAGGTAAGTATTCCGAAAAATTTGTATTTCGTGAAATTAGCCCAGTTACAGGGTCCGTGTATGAAATGGCCAAAACGTTTTCAAGTTTATTTTCTGAACT
The DNA here is from genome assembly GCA_038406195.1 of Haplosyllis anthogorgicola. Classification (NCBI taxonomy): domain Eukaryota; kingdom Metazoa; phylum Annelida; class Polychaeta; order Phyllodocida; family Syllidae; genus Haplosyllis; species Haplosyllis anthogorgicola. The sequence goes on along the minus strand of JBCAUI010009081.1, from coordinate 2,656 downwards.
GAAAATGGAAAAACAGGGATTCGATCATCCATTTCATCATTTTTCATTTTTTACATAACTTCTAAATGACACCAAATGGAAAATGGAGATTGCATAACCCATTTCATCATTTTTCTGTTTACATCTATTCCATGGAACTAAAAATGATGAATGAAGTCTTCGTTTTTCCATGTTGTATTAATTTTTATTCATTTTAAGACATGAAATGTATCTATAAAACTTGAAAACATAAAAATGAAAAATTATGAAATTGGTGATCAAATCTCTGATTTACGTTTTGTGTCATTTCAAAGTTATAAAATTGGAAAAAACGATGAAACGGGTGATCCAATCTCCGTTTTTCAGTTTAAAAATTATATCTTCAAAACGTTTTTGCCACTTCATACACTGACTGTAAAGCTTGAGGAAAATTTACGTGAACACAAAAATTTACTTTGCGTTCTAGTCTGTCCCTCGTCATATTGTTTCACTAAATGCCCCATTGCTTTTACTTGGAACAGACCAAAATTTTTTCGTTGCTGGCCTTTTTCACATGATCCGTTGAAGTTTTGGTGATTAGGACAGTTGTAACTAACATAACATGGAACCCATGGAGTAAAACACTTTAAGCAAATGTTAAAATTTATTTCTACCGATAAATGTTTAGAAATGTAAAAATATATATACCGTAAATGTCGTTTTAGTGGCGCATGCACTTCAACAAATGAAGTAGAGGTGCAAAATGCCTTCAAACACTGATATTCTATTTCTAAAATGCACATTTAAACCTTATCAACATTACGCGTGTACGTAAGATAACATGCTGTTTTACTCAGACATGTTTTTTAAATAAGGCGCACCCCTAAAATTAACTCTTTGCACAGTGGGCCACTCAAACGACATTTACGGTACATGTATGTTCCTACCTGTGGTTTTTCAACTGTATAGACCAGGATGAGCTGAAATTACGCTCAGGGGATGAACTTTCGAAATAACGCTCATGCGGATCAATCAGTCCAATTCGACTTCCACTTAGCAAACAGGGTAAATCTATGTAATTTTGAACAAGGGCATCCTTTAACTATCTTTTGACTCACAATACATCCATGCCCGTTTACAGAACACGTTCATACTCTAAAAAGAAACTCCCCCAAATTTTACGTTACATTAATTTGATCGACAAAGGTGCATGCATCACAAGTATGAAAAAGTAATAAATCTCTTTATTGCCACAGAATATAAATGGGGATTCTCTGTAATTTTTTCATCCCACAGAATCCTGTGATTCATTGCTTTTGCAGCGAAATAAGCAGCGCGTTTTCATAATACTTAACACGTGTGCAGTTACAGTCCAACGCCACTTCTTTAGCATTGGGCTCATAGGCTTAACATTCCAGCGTTAGGGTTGGTGTGTTAAGGACGGTGCGTTAAGGTTTATGAAAACGTACTGAAGGTGACGGAATGTTTTATAAGTGCCAGGTGTCATATTTACATGTAATAAAGATTGAAAATCATAAAACCAAAATACTTGTCAAAGGTTCACATGGATTTCCTTTTGGATGTCAGTTAAAGGTGCAACTTACCGGTCATGTGAAAAACTGACTTGAATCCCAAACCAAAGCGGCCAACTTTGAGGGGATCATCTTGTTTTACACTATCTTGCAGCATACGGATACCTCTCCAGTCTTCTTCACTAAATTTGGCATCGTTGTAAGCATACAACGCTGCTCCCTGATATTAAAAAGTAAAAAAGACATATTTATTTCGCCATGAACATACCGGTATTGACTTCAAAACCTAAAATGAAATGCAAACAGAACTTTCAAAAATAATGCTGGGATAAAGTCCCATTTCCTATTGATCTTCCCTTGACTCCAATAAATCTTATGGATTTTCTTAAATATTTCAATATTTGCGCGTAATCTGAAGCCTAATTAAAATTGATATCGTATCCATATCGCATTGGCGGATCTAGGGGGCCACGGAACCCCGGGATTTATTGAACGGGTTACAAATCGTGTGCCGACAGTAAGTTAATGGAGGCAATTTTCCTAAAATGGTTGGCACCAAATAATGACAACTAGGAACAAATTAGTGACAGAAGATGCTTCAGTTGGATCCAAGATGCCTAAATGTTTGACTGAAAGATGTTTTGTTACAAATTTGTTCTTAGTTTTGTCCATTTTAGAAAAAATACCTTCATTGACTCACTATGTTTTGTGTTTTGTGATTTGAGACCCTTGAAACTGGGGTTTGTCCAGAGAAATTCTGCAAAAATTCACAAATCATGAGCCACCTGTCGAATTAATCCCAGTCTAGCACATAAAAGCCGAATCCTGTTAACCCTGTTAACGATGCGTTATATCTTGCGAATCTCCCGAAGCAATGAACAGTGAGTCAGTGCTGATCATTACAAGCACCATACTAGCACGAAATATACCTTAGGTTTAATAGTTAATGAATAATGGGCTCTTCAACCAGAGGCGATGCGAAATTATAAATGTCTGAATACAGGTTCTTCACCTTAATAACCATTTCAAACTTCACTGAATGAGTTAAAAGGTACCATTGGCGGATCTAGGGAGGGGGGCCGCAGGAGGCGTGCCCCCCCCCCTACGGCCAAAGTTTTCTTCATTTTCATGCAGTTTTTCTCGATTTTTGGGCGAAAATAGGTGAA
>JBCAUI010009070.1:0-10061 GCA_038406195.1 Haplosyllis anthogorgicola | reverse complement strand
GATAGTCTATAGACTGTCACGTGACTTGCAGGTGCAGGCAAAGGCGGGAAGCCTGCAGCACCTCTGGTATTAACTCTGACTGCAGTCTCAAGACTGCAGTGCCTCTGGCAGAGACTCTAACCAAAGTCTGCCCATTGATACCATTTACATGGACCGTTTCTGGGTATGTAAGAATGTGCATACAACGGTAGAAACAAAGGGGATACCCCTATTTCGACAAAATCTGGTTATTTGATATTCAATGATTGTTGTTAATCATTTGTACTTAATTTGTTAATTTGTACTTGTTTAGATTGCATTTTATTGATATGATTTCAAAAGTGCGGCAATTAACAACGTAGAGTGTCCGCATCTAACTGAAGGCCGTGGTTCGCATTCCTGTTGCAGCGGCCTTAAGTAATAATTGATGTATTGTTCATGGAGGAGACTTGTAACCCAAACAATTAAAAAGGATAGTCCTTGTGCGGTAATGGATGATGTTGTATTGTTGTCGTAGGAGACTGTTGATTATGCGACAAGACGACTTGCCCTTGTGTTCACCTTGAGCAAAATTAAAGCATCGCAGGATCGCGATAGTTGCCGCAAAGAAAACAAAACGGGGAGAAAGCTACTTTTGCATAACTTTTCTGCCCAAATTCCCAGTATGTTGTTAAAAGAACGGAAAAGTGACTGTTCAGGACCGCAGTGAATAAGTGAGCAGGCAAAGCCAAGCGTATAAATCAGTCGGTATGTTCAACCCCAAGTCCAAAACAGGGATCCCAGTGGCCCCAGAAAATGTGAATAAAAATAGTAAAAATCTCAGTCCTTCTGCTCATTCTTCAGTCATATGGTATGCATCAGTATAAAGACGATCATTTATCAACATATTTGTGTCAGTGAACATGTCGGTCCAATCACGACGATATTCTCCTTGTAATAATAACGAGATCGAAGGGTAGAAAATACGTCACATGAAATCACCCACAAACAGCGCTGTATCATGCGTATTTGAGACGAGCGAATAACTGTAGAAACGTTCAAATGTAACGTTTAACTTTATCAACGTGCAATTTCGCTATTGCCCGAATTCGCTGTAGTAGCATTTCTTTGGTTTTGTCGCAAATGTACTTTTAGCCTTCACGCTTTTGTATTTTGTTTTCTTCGCATATCTTAACAAAATGTTTTGCCAAACAAATAAAAAAACAACAACAACAAATGAAAATATTGAGTGATGCTGAACTGGATCATAATCTGAATGCACATAAACGCATATGTGATGAAGGGTAACAAATGCCACATGACCAAATTGACCTCTAATAGTAATTAACATCACCTCAATCAATTGCAATCACACGTCTGGATCTTAGACACGTCGATGCAATCAAAGCGATATTTATCCGTTTATAATAACCTTTAAGGCTAGACTTTCCTATTTCTTTATTTGGTTTACGTTACCCGCAACTTTAAAATTTCAGGATTCGTAAAAAAAAATGGAGTAAGAGACCAAATAGCTGAAAGATGCATTTCCTTCACCGCGTCGAATATGAAAATTTGTATTTCACAAAACTTTATATAAAATATAAACACACACAATAAGGTCAATTTTAGTTAAATTCTCGATCGCTGCTAGAAATAACGTGTTGATATCAATGCGACATATTTTAATAAACCGAGACATTCTGATCTCAATCATAATTACACGACTGTATCTTGGACACGTCGATCTAATCAAACCAACATTTGTCTGCTGTAATAACCTGGGTTAAGGTCACCCTTTCCTCAAAGCTTAGAAAGAATTAGATCACTGTGAGCGGTGACAAATCTTACTACTGTAATATAATTGGAGTAAAGTCACATTAAAAATTAGGTCCGTATGGCTCTGAGCTCATTTCACACAGCAAGAATATTAGTCGCAACATTACATGCTGTAAAAATTATGTAACATCAAATCTCAAATGATATTTGAAAGAAGAAATATGACTTCCGAAGTGGAGGTACGGCTAGGACAAGAAAAGACGGGTGACGGACAACCATGACTCCATAAGTTCTTTGGCATTTTTGCCAAATGAGCCAAAAAAGCCAAACGTGTGATAACCGTAAGTCCGCACCAGCTTGCTGACCGTTCTCTTCACGGAGAACTGTTGCTTTGAGCGCCTCTCTCTTTATCTCCGTCTCATTGGGCCCGACTGATTGATATTGAATTGGCTGCAGGGTCTGTCATCAGCGAGGGCAAGCTGGACGTTTTTACGTCACCTTGTATTTGAGAGGAGAATTTTGAAATCATAATGTTCTACCTATCTAAAAGCGGGGTTAAGTTACACGTTCTACGCCACCTGGTGTGTGAGAAATCACCGGATTCCACCTCGGTAACTTATACAACGCCACTAAGTACCGCAGGGATATCACGTTCGCTACTGAAAGCCTCATCTGGTACTTCCCGAATTAGCAGTAACGTTTCAGACGTAAAAAAAACCCCGTGAACAGCAGACTGACATCACACTGCTGATTGTGTCCATGTGTGAGATTGGTTGGTGCGTGTGACATTAAATTGCCCGCAGCGAAGAGACTGTCATATGACCAGGTATTATTACTCGTTAAGCAGTCATATTTCATTACTTGAAACGTAACGTCGGGAAAGACGACTATTTTTATGACTGCATAAGATATAACGTCCCATTTCTATGTGACCTGTAGCGCAACCTGAGAAGATTACACATTAAACGTGGGGATTTGAGATGTCAGTAAGGTGTATTTCCTTCAAATCCGAAAGTGACGTAACGTCATAACGTTACCAGGGGAACGCGCCTCTTGGGACACTGCCGTTACGTTATGCTGTTACATAGTTGCACAACGTAGTATTGTACAGATTTGGTGCCAAATCATTTGGTGTAATTCTCAATACAGTGCAATTTTGAAAACGAAAATCAACATTTTTCTGTCAGTGTGTCGCGCAAGCTTCCTTTTTTGTCTTAGCTCATCAAGGTTGTTATTTACATGTGCGTAAAGATGAAAGAAAAACAAACTAAAGATTTGCGTAGAAGAAAAAGGTGGATATTATGTTAACAAACACGGCAGCATAAAGGCACAAAGCTATGAAGTATTACATGTGAATTATTCAGGTGCGGTTCCAACATATGCTCCTCCAGGAAGCTGCTGCAGCAACTTATAAATATTGGATGTGTAAGCCTCAGCAATGGAGAAGCCTTTTTAAAGGTATTATACGGAGCAGAGAGATTTACAATAAAAGAGCAATGCCCTGTGCATACCACTACATAAATACTCACCCAAACCCTTACAGTGCTGTGGCTCGCGCATACCACCACTTAAATACGCACCCCAGCCCTCACAGTACCATGCTCTGTGCATACCACTACGTAAAACACATACGATAATCCTTGCAGTGTCATGCCCTATGCAAACCTGCATTGAAGTACTGAATATTCATGATACACACTCGCATTGAAATGGGAAAAATACATTTACAAACCTGTATTTAAACATTTAATACACATTGTTAATGCATGAACGGCTGTATTCAGGTTGAATATCAGCCTTCCTGTGCTTCAAATGAAGTCGTTATGAAGTGACAATGAAAATGTGGTTTTAGATAAGAAATGAATGGACAAAAATCCCCCCAAAGTCCATGCGTTAAGCAGATGGCAGAACTGCTAAAGCTGTGCAATAACCTGTGCATATCACACCTGCTTCCAAACGGTTGATACACATTGATGTACATTTGCAATAAAATTGTTATTACACAGTGATACACACCGTTAATAGAATGGTTAATACACATTAATATCACACAACTAATTGTAGTGTGTACACGGCCTTTAGGAGAGGTAGTAATCTGACGTGTTGCTGACAGTAGAGGGATTAGGAGTGTTTAGTCGGTAATGATCGTGTAATAAGCATGACAGATCCTATTCTCTCACTCACTTCTCAAGCTGCTCGGGTAATTAGGCCAGAGTAGCAGTTGCTGTTGTAAAGTTAATGGTCGCTTTAAAAAAATCAGAAATTATATGTTGAGAACAACACAAAAAGCCAAACAAACCTAAGTAAGAAAGGCACAGTCAGACAGTTTTGTTTACAACAAAACAGGAGAAGGTAACCAAACTTGAACTGATGTAATTTACAAATAGGGGTGCAGTCTTTGTTTAGTATTGTACCATATCTGTTAGATAAAGTTCGTGACGGATCTGAGGTTATAGTTATTTTGCTACTGTGGCGTCTGCATTCATCATGCTGTTGCCCAGTGACTGACAGATCATACTTTTCTGTAGTTCTTCCGACGTGAACATAAGATGTAATGTTGGAATAGGTTTTCCGTCAAATCTTGTCCAAGACGTACAAGAATGTGCTTGTGGCAATATGCAAACCAAACCCACATACTTATGTGTAAATACCACTAAGAGTGTATGGGCATTAAGTAGTCATTACACTTTCTCACGTAATTTAATTCCTTTCTGTGCTGGATTCCTTTCTGTGCTGTGTTTTCAATGAGAGTGTCCTGTCGGAAAATTTCTATCGGAACAACGTAATGCAACAAGTTAATAACGTTTGGCCTAAGCGTCCGTTGTGACGGTAAGAAATGTGCTGTTGATTAGAGAAGTAATGATCTCTGGAGTATTTGTATTAAGTCATCAGAGTTGCGCCGTTTACCTTGTTAGGCAAAGAATGCCAATATTGTTGTTGACAACTCGCGGAAATCTACGGTTGACAACATCTCGAGCGTTTTTCGTCGGAAATTCACGTCTTTCAGTTTCAAGCCCTTAGGATTATGTAACGAGTTAGCTATCACGGACAAACCTCAGAGAGTTAATTCTTCCCAGTGCTATTTTTTTTCGTGAATTCTCCCGTAGATATTGACACACCTATTGGGTTACAGAGTGAACATCAATTAATGTTTAATTTAGCGGGATTATCAGTAGTTTTTCAGAAAAGGGCGTCGCAGTAATTAGGGAGAATAAGATATATTAAATCGCGGTATTTTTTAACGTTATATCTTCTTGTCTCTTTTCAGGTATGTATCACACAGAGGTACCTCTACATAAGTTAGTTATGGGTGAGTACGATAATAATTAAAGTAAAGGAAAAGTTATTGTGTGTATACATCAATGTACAACTTTAACGGCAGGCTGGAGAACCTAACCATCTTCATGGTGACAAGAGATAAACGTCACATATGTTGTTCTTCTGTGCCTCATTCTCTCTCAACGAAAAAGTTTAACTGACGCCTTCCTCGGCAACACGATGTCATATTGTGTTGATTGCGATAATAATGAAAAATTTCTAAAAGGTGCCACCCCCTGTGAAACTAAAACTACGATGATATGATTTTTTTATGTCAGGGACCTTTCTTCTACTCATTTCATTCGATAGACAAAAGGCCTAAGTTAAGATACGAATTCAGTCGTTCTGTCTTGGTTCCTGTTTAGGACATCGCCGTTCTGAACTGTTCCTGTTTTAACAGGTGTTGTCCGATGCCTTTCGATTCGGTTTTTGTTTTCATTTAATCCAGATGACAAAGAAGTAAATCTCCGTCTTCCTGCAAAGCGTTATTAAATAAACAGTTGTCGTGAACATCTTGTTGTGACTAGCGAGGTAAACGAAGGCGTTCTTTTAGTCCGAATGTGTGTATTTTTAAAATATGGACAGTTTTTAGCAAAGATGTTGAAGAAAGAACAATTCATATGAAATCGCCAGATTTTCCGTCAAAGTTTGTTCGACGGTCGGACGTTTTCTACGGACGATTAGCCTAGTGATTTCAGAGCAGGAAAGAGCAGGAAAGCCCTAATGGCTTTGGAACAATAGAATGTCATGTCGCTGTATGATTACTTGCACCAATAGCACAACAAATGATTATTATTCCTCAACCCTAGCAAATTAATAGGATTTTCCCGACATGAACACAATATGTCGGGAACATCTTTCAGTTTTTCATCTGTATGATGAAGTGACGTATAAACGTGTGGCTTAACGTCGCTGAGTATTCGGTCGGAAACTCAATCACGGAGACACAGCGCAGACAAATGTTGTTTCTGCTTAGAAAATGTAATTTCCAAGTTTATTCAGGTTTTTTGTCGTTACCCTGGAGACGGCCCGTGTAGTGTACTTACGTAATGTCTAGAGAAAAGCTCCTCCAAATGCAATTCTTTTCTCATTAAGAGATTAGCTTGTTGTTTTTTAGGATCTCTTGATTTTGTTTTACCTTACATCGGTGACGCGCGTCTGCATGGTGCGCGCCTGTGTTTATACGTGTACAAATGTCAAGGCAGAATGCCGTCGGTGGTGTGAAAACTGGCATTTCGTTGCAAAATTCTAGAAGACAAAGCAAAAAAAAATACGCTGCATTGTCAAGAAGCTATGACGTCATCGTTGTAGTATGCCAAAATAGAATCTTATGATTGGAGCAAAAGACAAATTCATTGGATCCACCAGCAATTGTTCAGTCGTTGAATAAATCTGATGTTATGTCATTTCTGATTGATGTGTCACTGTGTCATTGTGACGCAAGGACGCCACGGCAAATCTTGAGATAATTACAGCGATAAGTCTATTAGAATGGTAGACAGTAAATTGTGATGGAAGAGACAGTGGAACACGGTTGCACTTTATGCGGAGAGTCTATTTAATAAATGGGGTCAATGCATGTAGATTACTCTTAAGGCGGTTTACTGCTCTGAAGCCACTAATGACAATTTACTTCAAATTGAAGAAAGCTTTTACACCACGTTGCAAATATCGAATCTACAGAGTTTCTACTGTGGCAAGAAGACTGCACTTCTGTCGCAGATCGCGTAGAGATGCAGTGAAGTGCGGTGTTCGAGGGTCCCAGACCCACTAGACCAATCTTGAGTTTTAATTTTCATAATTTCTAGACTTTCACAGCTGTTCTACCAAGGTACCACCGTTTCGGGTTGCCTGATTAAAAACGGGTAACAATCGAGGGCTGAAGAAGCAGAGGCTTCCGTGAGGCTAGAATAACGTACACAGTCCAGTAAATGCTGCCATCCATCAAGCTGTGGGCCTCCCGGTTATATCGTACGCTACGTTGTATTTCCACCCAAGCCTTCCTTTGTCTCATACCAAAAATTATCCAAATAAAAAAAAACGATGCTTATTTATGAGGCTAATAAAAGGCGGTTCAGTGGGAGACTTTGTCCTGTAACTGGACTATCATTCGATCAACTTCAGTATTCAGGAAGTGTGACTTCATCTTTAATTTGAATATTTGGTTTATATTCCTAAGAAGCAGTAAATACTTGTTGAACACCGGCCGTTTAGTTTTATCAGCACAAACTGTAGAAGGTTTGTAACTGTACGTTTGACACACTTTTGTCGACGCTCATGTGTTTGTTATGTGGTTTGTTCGAGTTTTTTTTTTCGCAATGGCTACACGAACTTAGCTAAGATTTTTTAAATAAAAAGAAAAAAAATTCAAATTCAACAACAAATGTAAAATGAATAACACGATGGCGTTACGATTACTGGAGTGGTAGAATCTGCTGGCGGGAAACGTAATCCAACAACGTAACATCCAGTAACGGGCCCGAACTTTTAAGTTCCTAAATTTACGTACATCTGAGATGTAACGTCCTTCGATTGATTTTCATGTCATGTTATTTTTAATAGTTTGACATCGAGTAACTCGCAGCTCAGGAAAAATAGCTTGTACTCATCTGTGTTACGTTCTCAGCTGAAGTAGAATCTGGTGATTCCGTGCGATGTACAACTTGATTTTTCTTAAAATATTTATTTTTTGGGGGACGGAAAGAAACGTGTAACTTAATTCTCTGTAACTGGGATAACGACTGTCGCTTTGTTTGTGTAGAGAAGAAATCCTGTACTGGTTGTGTGCAGAGTAATCATGTGTAAAACAAAGCGAACGAGACCAGACTAAACGTAAATTAAAGCTGTACGCCGTCTCAACGTGTGTATTGTAAATTAAAGCTGAAGATCAACTTTAAACAGACCGAATGTGCGGGCTTTTTTTAAATTTAAGCCGAAGTAGTAGTGGTTGTTTTTTGTCACAGACGAAACGTACTGTGTTCTGAAAAATCTTTTCCCACATATTACGCAGTGAACTCACTTTTTAATGCCCAGTTTCTTCCTTATGCAAGAGCAGGGGGCTCCAACTTTATCTCCGCCCCCGTGTTTAAGGCCATAAACCCAAGCTTTAAGTACCTCTATCCCCTTGCATAACGGATCCTGAATTTCTCGATGGAGAGGGCGATGTTTCTACGTAAGTTGTCGCCTCATTGACAGGTAAATCCCATGTTGGTCCAGCGTCCTCCCATAGAGCTGGTACCAATTTTACACTTTTGTATGGTGAGGCTCATTTACTGAGACACTTTCCCAGCATCTCAAACATTTGTTGGTTCATTGTGGACGATTGTTGGTTCACATTGTAAACGGGCTGGGTTCAGGTTGTAATTAATAGCTGAGCGCCCTATTTGGAGCTCGCGTAATAATACGACCCGGGTCATGTCCCGTCAGGAGGAATGACCGGAGATACAGGTCGGCTCTCAATCACACCAGGCCAGGCATTTTGCATTTATTCAATTACATGACATTCATCAAGCGGTTTCTCATACCTGTCCCTTTCTCCTCCCGTCCATAACGGAAAGAAGTCCAAAACTATGGGTTCAATGTAGACTTGTGGTGCGATCGCACATCCATGAGCAATAATTTGCAAAGTTTTGTTTGCTGCTGAGGTGCAGTCTGATGATTTCACAATTTCCATTCTTTTTAGTGCAATTGTGAACGTGCAGACATGGGTACGTAAGTGTATACATATAGTTAACTACAAATCTTTATGTGCGTGTGTGCGTTTAGATGTGCCAGTGTATGTGTAGAATTCCTGTCACACGAGATAGACGTGTCTGGTTTTAGACTGTCTGGCTGCAGACACTTGGAGGTGAATAATTGAGGACAATGAGGGATCACATGTCTCAGTGTCCCTTGTCGTAGCTCAGCTGATGATTATTATAGCAGTGTTGTACGTGTGTTGACCACACGAGCTTAAACCAACTTAACACGACATGTAAAGTCACTACATTCTACTTCAGCAGCAAACGTAACAGCTTGTGAGAAACCTTTTATTCCGAATTCTATTGATATTTGAGGACCAAGTTAATCCATGGCTTGTTCGAATTTATCGTACTTTGAAATGTGACTGAACGAGATTCAGTAAAATGTAATTTAAATGATTGTTTTGCAAAAATAACATATGAGACCTTTCATCACTGTGGTGCTCTGTGATGTTTGACGTGAAAGTTACAAGCGAAAATACACACAGCTCCTGGACTATTACAGAGAGTTAAGCCACTCGTTTAACACCTCCTAGTACGTTTGAGAAAACTTAAAAAATCACCAGATTCTACCTCAACATCAAATGTTTCTCGGCCGAGTTGCGTGCGAACTACACCATTTCTAAAGTATAAGGTGTGAGGACGAAGAAATGAGTTTAACTTGGCATCTCTAATTATAGCCCTGCTGTTCCTACATAGACACTGCTACAGTATGGCTTGTAGGTCTGCAGCCCCAAACCCCCTTAATGACAATTCACAATAAATGAACGAACTCTGTAAAGAGCAGCGACAATAATACACTAGCTTTAGCGAGGTCAAATTCCACGAGCTTTACGTTACGCAAATTGTATTAATATCATTGGCTCAAAATATCGTGATTTACCATTCGTCCATTGTTGACTATGTGTTCTTCACACACGTCAGTAAAAACTGCCATTAACAAATTACGTGTAGTTCGTACGCTTTTCTTAACTTCATACGGTTAAATCGAATGGTTCTCAAAATGTGTAATGTAATGCGAGCAATTAAGTAAGCGTGGCCTGGTAGGAAACTGTAAGTTTAGTAGGGTTTCCATTAACAGCTGCTGGAACGATGCCTTTCAACGCTACTAACGCGCGAGTTAAACAGTAAATTATGGCAGTACGAAAATGTCATGTACCAATGGTCTGCCCATGTTACCTAGTTACCTACCTCAGGGTGGCCACGGCACAGGGAAAACAGGGAAAACAGGGAATTTGATCTTTACTTTTTCCAGACAGGGAAAACACA
>JBCAUI010009059.1:0-10061 GCA_038406195.1 Haplosyllis anthogorgicola | reverse complement strand
TCGTGGGTTCGATCCCCACCCGGGGTCCCAGACTTTTTCAGCACAAACAAGGTATTGTAGATGAATTTATTTTCTCTGCAATTACTCTGTTTACATCTAGGAGAATATAGTGTTACAGACATTACTGTCTTAATTTTTACAGATGTTCTACATTCATACATGACTTCATGATAGATAATAATTTATTAACAGCCAGGAAAAGGCTAGAGCTATACCAAGTTGATACAATATGTTGAAGGATTACTGTACACATACTGATAGTACTGTACCTATATCCTGAAAACTGAACTTCGCCTTCAGTCATTGCATACTTCTTCTCACAAAAGTGTGAAATGTGGACCTGTACTTTCATGACTAGTGGTGCTTACTGTTTTCATGGTAGCGACCAATTGTACACTTAAGCTGTTCTGAAGACATCGAACCAGAAGATCGAGTTCACAGTACATTCTAGTCAAAGATACCACATATCACATAGCCGGGAGTATAACCCACCTTTCTCAGGTCATTGCCAACATGGAATGCTGCTAACAGATTAAGACTGATGTTATCAACTATATTGGACTACTATGAGGGCAAATTCAAATTAGAATATTGCTTGTATGATTTGCTTCAGTGATCTGACAGATGTTAAGCCGCTGATTGAGATACTTTGAAGACAGCTTGTAAATAACTGAAAATATTTCGTTTCAAATTTGAAATGGGTTTTCAAATGGGTTTCTGACTTGACATTTGTGCCAAGAACTACACCAAGATCGTATAAAAGTAGGTACAGTGTGTATTTCCACCATGTTGCCGTGATTTATTTACAGCTTCTCTAGGGTCACTGCTAGAGATGCGGTGGTACAAGCAAAGAGAAGTCGCTGATATGTGTTCACAGGTCGTGCAAGAATTCTGTAAAGGTCAGCAGTGGAATATTAAGAGTTGTTTTCACCTGAGACACGAGCGTCCCAGAGACCTAGAGGCAAACAGATAGAAGATGTGTATCAGCCGACAGCTACATTCGTAACTGGAACCATCAGTTCAGCAGTAATTACAACAGTAACAACTTTAGGATGGCTGAAATGATATACGGTGTTTATGTCTTTAGTGAAAAGCCACGCATTGATGGTTTCATAATGGTAGTGCTTCAGTACATAGAGAATGTAACTAGAACTAATTGAATGAGATACAGAATGACCAGTAGCAGTGCTATAGTGTAGAACCTATTGGATGTTTCCTCCTATCCGTGTAGAGGCTTGACTTAACTAACACCTTACAGCAGAAGATGAAGTGAACATTAATATTGTATTTTTCTCACTCTCAACTCTACCACGATGGTGATGAACAGTTTGATCAGCGCTGTTGGCGGTATCGCTAAAGTAAATGTGCGGAATGATGACGACATCGTCGACCGGCTGCATCACAGATTCACCGTCATCTTTTTCATCATCTTCACTGTAGTTGTGTCAACAACACAATATGTAGGAGACCCTATACACTGCTGGTGTCCGGCTTATTTCACAGGAAACCACGAAGGATTCACAAATAAGGTAATTGCCTTTAATTATTCTATTCATGTCATGTTTTCTCTTTTTTAAAATCTCCACTCCAAACATCCATAACAACCTGTGGCGGATGGTGTTTATGACGACGTGACAACAACAACGACAACAACGACAATGCCTGATGTGCAACAACACGGACGTTTTGCGTCAACAGTCTTATCAGCGCTGTTTCATCAGTCGCCAAGGTCAACGTCAGGAACGATGACGACTACATCGACCGTCTCAATCATAGATACACTGTGATATTCCTGGTCATCTTTACCGTAGTGGTCAGCACGACCCAATATGTAGGCACTCCCATTCACTGTTGGTGCCCTGCTTTCTTCACGGGAAACTATATAGAGTATACTAACAAGGTAATAATCATCTATAAACATCGCTTAAAAGCCAGAGACTGAAGTCATCCGACAATGTCGTTTCCAGCTCGTTCCAGATCGTGCTTTTTGATACTTTTTTTCTTCAGCTCTTTTTCACAGACTTAACGCCCATCCTTTAACGCAACAACGTCAATACCTGTACTCCAATTCCAAGAAATTGATGCGCTAAGCATGGCGTTATGTTTATAATTGGTTTATAAACCAACATAACGCCATGCTTAACGCAACGACTTCTTGGAATTGGATGCGTTAAAGTTTGAGTGTTGCGGTAATGGACGGGCGTTAAGTCTATGAAAACCAGCTGCCCATAGATTTGCGATATAAACATCTTAGGTACTGATAAATGTAGTAACAGAAATAATTGTTAAATTGCAGCCCAGAAAATGTAACAGCGTGAATACCATTTTACATCGGAAATTTATAGTGTGCAAAGGAAAAAATTACGATTTCAAAAGCAAAGCCACCTTGTTGTCCGTTTCATTTACAAACACGCCTTGACAAAAGGTTTCTCATATAAAAGTGTTCCAGATTGTTCTTACGATTTTTCACATGTAATGTCTTCACACCACAGTACAATTATTTGAATGGTGAGAATAATTGATAATTTTTCACATGTAAGTTGTTCCTTAGAACAAGTAGTTTAATTTGAGAATTTGTGAAAAAGTGTAAAAATACTTCTGGATCCTTAATATGACAAGCCTAGTGACAGAATTATGAAGGCAAGCTGACAAAAGAGGTCAAACGTGGAATCATATTGCAAGAATGTATGTATTTAAAACATTCTTTTTTATTTTAGGTGTGCTGGATATCGAACACCTATTACTTACCAGGTGATAGCGTTGCAGGACAGCCTGGTGTGATCAAACAGCACATAGGTTACTACCAGTGGGTTCCCGTCGTGCTGCTCGTCCAGGCTTTCCTCTTCTATCTTCCGTGCCTCTTCTGGAGAATATTCAGTGATAGATCGGGTATCAATGTCAACAACCTCGTCGAGGCGGCTGAAACCATCCAGAATGCCCTCTACCCAGAGAGGAGAGACAAAACTATCAAGTACATGATCCGTCATCTGGACCACTATCTGGACTACCAGAGGGAGTACAGAGGAGGATGTTGTGTGGCCTGCAAACATTTCTTTGCCAAACACTTGTGCGTTATATGTGGTAACCGTTATGGAAACTACCTGGTAGCTCTGTACATGACCACTAAAGTTCTCTACTTCATCAACGTCCTTGCACAACTCTTTATGTTGAATGGATTCCTGGGAACAGAATATCATTTATACGGATTTGATGTAGTCAAAGATCTCATAAATGGTGTTGACTGGTCAGCTTCCCAAAGATTTCCGAGAGTAACGCTATGTGACTTCCAAGTTAGGCAAATGGGAAATGTCCATAGACACACTGTCCAATGTGTTCTCCCAATAAACCTTTTCAATGAAAAGATTTATATATTTATTTGGTTTTGGATGGTATTTGTAGCTGCTGCAACCTGTTTTAGTTTTCTCCGATGGTTGTGGTTGATATCCTTCAGGTACAGTAGGATACGGTATGTGAGAAAACATTTGAAAATGATGGATAAACTCAACAGAGACAGTGACAGAGATAAGAAGATGTCACACAAGTTTGCAGAGCTATATCTTCGCCAGGATGGGATTTTCGTCCTTAAGCTGGTGGCCAAAAATTCCACAGACTTGGTGGTGGCTGACATTATAGCAGCACTGTGGGATAACTATAGAAACAAACCTATACACGGAAGTCGAGAAAATGAAATGGATGACAGCGGAAGTATACAATGAAGTTAATTAAGAATAGCTGTTAATATATATATTCGTACAATCCGTTCACCTCTGCAATATGCACCCATTAATTTTCGTAAGACATGGAAATTATCCCAGCACCTCCTGTTATTGTTTGTTACACTCACGGCTACACTGTTCGCAACACAATTTTAACTCACCCCAAATAATCTGAACAATTTTACTGAAGAAATCCTCGTTGAGAAATTAAAACCCTTTATTACCATCTTGTGCGAAATCTTAAAGGATTATCTATCTATACATATCAAGAAGACAAAACTACTAGTAACACACCTGCCGAGAATAAATGGTGCTGAACAATGTTTGTCAAATGGGACCACGACCTTAGGTGCTAGAATCTACCGTGTTTTTCAAATCATGGAGGTCCCTGAATATTATAGACCAACATGCTGTGATATCCTTTTTTGGAGAACTTCCCAGTATTTTGCAATATTTATTTGGTATATTGTGCTTGTCCTTAGTGAATTGCACTGGATTTAACAACCACGACAACAACCTATCAGGAACTACACAGCCATTTACGACCTGAAGTCGACCCTTCGTGTGCTATGTAGTCCCTCTATCTTTGGACCAATAATACATGGACAACAATTAAACAAAGGTAATTTTTAACATTTCTTCTGTGTACAAATAATTTCTGAGGCAATGTTTACGGCCTACTGCATGCATACAAGTTAATTCTCTTTTTGTACAGTTACTTCCAAAGTTTGTTAAAAATGAGTCGTTTACTTGGAAAATGATTTCTCTAAATTTGTTCACAAAGGTTGGAGTCTCTGTTGATACTTGACCTTCTCTGTTTTAGGCTCAAAATTACTGTTTTGCCCACCAGAGCAGGATTGGCGTTGCGTAAATTTCAATTAGAAACGATCCGTTCCGTTACATGTTGCACAAAGCTACACTTGTTGTACTTGTGGCTGTATAATAAACGAACCCAGTACGAACCTAAGGTCCTAGTTCTACATGCAAGATGTTGGTCCCTAAATAATCACGTTAACCTATTTGCGGCAATGAGCATCGGGCACTGCTACTAGCTGCACAGTTAATCAGTGGTTTTCTTCTCAGCCTGTACCCTCCTCTAAATGCCAGACAACACAGGTAACACATGTTGGTCTGCAAGCTAAATCATTCCTGCAGCTACCCTACTTCTACGTTCGCCGAAGTGCGCCGTAGTAATTGTGCAAATGTAATTCCCTATGCAAAATGATGCTACTTAAAATGAGCCTCCTGTCCAGGGGTACCCGATAGAAATTTGAACCGCTCTCCATAATGAGTTTTCGTTTTTGCTAAAGTGCTGTTGGCCAACATGCAGAAACCTTAACCAACACATTATCCCCTTACAAACGTATGGGCCGTCATTCCATTGGTTGTAAACATTGTTCACTGCAAACATCGCCAAGGAAAACAAAGATCGTTTTATGTCAGTTTAATACGCTAAATTAAATTTAGTCTTAAATTGGGCGCAGATTAATGAATTTATTATTAGAAAGTGAACAAGCGGTATCCTCCCTATCAGCGGTCGCCAGGACAAAAAGTATATAATTGTAGGAAATCATCAATACAAATTTTATTGAAATTGTATCGCCAACACCTTACACTCAACCACTGATTGGTATGGTGTCGAATCGAGAATTGAATTTCAAAAGAGTAGCTTTCTCGAAGCGCGACTCCGTGCACAAAAATCGTTTCAGAACTTTCGCTCGGCACCTTATCGAAGCTCTCTAAAATACTCTTTTGCACACAATTGATTCGTTTTTTGTGTAATGTTATCTTTTCAGCAATTAAATATGTTTTGAAAACTCTATAATGAAATTTTACTTATATTTTCAGGAATCAGGCATAGGTGAATTTTAAGGAAGGGGAAGACAAGATTGAAAGAATGTGAGCACATCTCGGACTTCGTGACCAAAGTAACTATTTTAGCATTCCAACATGATGCACCATCCTTGCTTACGAGAAATAAAAATTCTTACTGTGAATGACGGATTATGGTTTACATAGACTGGGCTAGGTATGTTTCACATCAACTGGTGATCGTGTCTTTTAAAATGTGTGAATGGGTTTGTTGCAAATGTTTCATTTTACATAAATTTTTTACTTGAGATTGAATCAGAGTATTTGTCTCCAGAATTCATTCATAAGTTTCAAGTTCGTTAAACGTAAAACATTAATTTTGAATCCCTGACATAAATCTACCACTTCTGTAATAGTTTTGGGATTCATTCTTTCATTAGTTCGTGTAAAATCATGTTTACACATGAATCTGTTTAGAACTTTGGTGAGCGGAATTTCAAGCCATTTTATTTAACTGCAGTAATAAAAGCATGTAAATTGGAATGATTGTCTGTACCAGTGGCGATATCTTGTTGCAGACAAAAGATCAGTTGTTAAGACTTTAATTTTTGAGTTACAGTACTGATTCTTGAATTCAGAATTCTACTTTTGTCATTCACAACGGTTTCAAAACATCCACAACTGTGGCCATGTTGACACATAACGTGCATGTAGAAAGGACGTTCTTGAATTATCCAGTGGACAAAATTGTAAAATTGTGACAATTGTATGTGTGATACGCTCTTTTATTGTGTATGATGTTTGCCTGGTTGCTAGGAGTACGATAAATTAACGAAAGATACGTAGTATTGTACGAATACAGACCAAAGATGGGCAGGAACCATATATTTAACTTTCATTAGATTTACACCAAAGCGACCGGCAGTGTATCAGCCTACAGGTATGTATCTCAGACGGCTGACAGTGTCTTTCAGCAAATAGCGAAATGTACATTTAGTAGTAACTTATTTAAATATTGTTGGAGGAAGTGAATCTTACGTATGACTGTTATAGTTTAAATTATTCATCCATCATATCTTTATATATCGAGAATATGTAATTATTTATGATTGTATATTTGTTATTGGGAGATTATCCATTTGTCAGGCATGTGTTGTGTACTTCAGTGGATATTGTTAACGTACAATGTACATGTTGATGAGAAGGAGAAATGTTAATTCGGTGCGTCAATTTCTTAGCATCTCTATTTTCTAAAAATCTCTACTTTTGAGAACTTTTCTAGGCTATGCTCTGAAGGACATTTTCACAAGAAAGGACAGACTTTGTATGACATTTTAGTTTAAAGTGCTTGTACACGTGAACATGAATTGATTTAAAATATATGATGGGGTGTATGGGGTATACACAAATGCTTATATGGCTGATTTGATATTGTACAAAATAAACACAGTTTTCTAAAAACTCATTATTTTCGTGATAAGTTAAAATGCACCTACGGTTAATTTTTTGGTAAGCCTTTGGTTGGTAACATTGGAATGAACAGTTTTTCTTTGCCAATAAAGTTTAATGACAGATGTCAGAAATTGGTTTGCAAAATGCCGCCGGCAGATGTCGTATTAAGTATCCTTAATTCGGTAAATCTATTGTTAGTGTATTGTACGCAGTAAGATTGTGAGATTAACGTTGTAAGTATTTAATGAAAGATGTTCGCAATTAGACAAATGCGACAAATTTTGAAACTAGCCGTATTATTTGGTTTTTACAAGAAAATCGTATTAATCGCGTGTGAGATACCGTCTTACAGCTTAACAGAATTTTCTTGTACTGAAATTTCAAATGTTTCCAGTTTTATAAAACAAATTTAAATCTAAATTTTTATAATATTCCATGTCATTATGCACTATTGTGAAGGACAATCGAGGTTTTTTCTTATTTATTTTTGTTAGCCTATTTGTTTGCCTACTTCGCCCAGGTAGGCAAATAAGAATAAGTAAGAAAACAGACAACAGAAGCGTACAATAGAAGAAAGAGAAAATCATAAACGGTATTAATCAATGATTGTTACAAGCAGAACGGATTTTTCATTGCGCATCGGTCCGCGGACATCATGTGTAAGTAGGTTTCAAAAGAGGGGCTTGCCTCAATAAACACTTTCATTTTGTAGAAGGGTGGAAGCCGTTGTTTACGTGTGATTCTGCTGATTGTTATCTTTATTCCTGTGTTGTCATTCGGTCCTATCAGTGCGGAATTTAGCCTGTTGCAGCCAGCAAGCCTAGGTGTGCAAAAAGTGTATATATACACAAACATGTAAGCAATGATGCTGAGGGCATAAAATACACAGAATTAGACCAGCAAAGCTCGTGGGGATTACTAAGAAAAAGAGAAAAGATGGGATGAGTTGGCTTGAAGCAACAGGTGAAATTGCAATGATAGGCACATATCACAAATCCCTGCATATCTTGGAGAAATGTTTCCAAAATAACAGGTAATTTCCCAACCACTAAACTTAGTCACCAGTAAGTGCATTTCTGCCGATTGCACCAAATTACAAACAGAACGTTAGTAAATTACAATGGGGGGATCACATAAGAATTTAACGTGGCATTTGTTACTGATCTGACTGATGTAATGTTCAAGGAAGTTCCTCGTAACATCCAAGCTGGATTAGTTAGAAAGATGTTCATCATCAGCCAATGTGCAATGAATCATACACAGCCTCATCTAAACATCCACCACACCCGTACATATTCTGACAAATTTTGCTGGAGAATTAACTAAACAGAAGGTGTACCAGGAGTAGCTGAGTGTAACAACAATTGCCATCAATACTCGATGTCTTTCTACACCCATTTAATTTGATATTCACTATTGCTTTTCACGATAAATTATATTTTTTTTTACAATGTATTGCGTAAGTCTGGTACTATATATTATCTGGTACTGGTACTCTGCAGTCTTAGTTTATCATGCGGAAAAAGCTCACCTGTTTCTTACAGGCAGCACGTACTTTGTACATAGATAAAGAGGTCCTGAACAAAAAGTCTACGATGGATGAAGGTATACCATCTGCCATACAAGTCCACATTATCAAACTGGACAACATCCAATAGAAAGAATAACAAGCAAGTATAGAAGATACCTAAATATTAGCATTACATGTTTACAGCTGCTATATAAAAATACAAAACTTGGGCTTGAAAGGAAAACAAAGGGACTTTTCAAGGATTCTGGAAGCCTTCCATTACAAACAAACTGACAAACAGGTTCGGGTCTTAGATTACTCAACTTTTTAAAGATTTCTGTATCAGTGTTGCCTCTTGTCTAGACCAGACTGAGATCAGAAGCGCAAGTAGGAGCTCTCCAAGGACAATTCAAAGTGAAAGACTGGTTACTCTTTCACCAAACGCCTTTATCAAATACATCTCAGTGGCAGAAAGAGATATTTTACTTCTGCTTCTTTCTTTTGAAACTTTGTAAACAAATCGATTTAATGCGGTATTCTTTTCCAGAACTCTAGCGGTTCCTATCAGAACCGATCTGTTTCGCAGGTGTTCACTAATCAAATTCCAACCTGCAGGTAGTTACCAGATCATTTTCAATTAATATGGTTTGATGCGACCGGTTATTGTACATCATTGATTTGGTTGACTTATTTTCACCAACCTTTCACATCAATTCTAAAGTATTTAAATAGAGCTCATGTGTGTTCGTTTTAAAAACGTTTGAGTAACAAATAAATGATTTGTAAATTGCACTGGATACTAAAGGGGAAAAAAAGAAGTTAAGTGTAATTGGTACCAGTTCCGTCTAAAATGAGTTCATGCTCCAAGGAATGATGTTGGTTAAGAGCCCAAACCACAGTATCACTGCAGGTATGTATCATTGAAACCTGCTGAGACAGAGGTACACGCAATGTAACTAAACAATAAACTATCAACAAAGGTTACTTTTGTACCTGTATTTGCCAGTTGCAGGCTTGAATGTCTCATAAACATTCCAAAACAAACTAAAATATAGTGCAATGAATGTATCAAACTCTGATCTTTGGAACAAAGCCTAGACAGTTAACAGGATGGGTTGAGTTTGCGTCAGCAATGCACTTACAATAGAAAAAGAAGATACCGTATTTGTTATCAAGGCTGGGGACCTTAAAATTATACTATGTAAAATATTGAGTATAATGTAGATGTTCGTACCTCGTACTGTGCGGAATAGCAGGCGGGTAAAAATTTGGATGATTTTTTGGGTTTAGTGTGAGAATATTAATCAAATGTGTCTCAGATGATGCAACAATGTGTAAAATTTCGTATAGCAACTTGCCAAAATTCTGTAATGTGTTATTCTCTCAGCTCCTGAAATTCATATCAATTTTGAAACTTACAGAACAAAAGAGGGAACAAAGGAATTCCATTCTGTGCTTAGGTGGGTCATTGTTCCAAATGCCGGGGGTATTACAGCTACGCAGCATTGCTCCGCCCACAATTTACCCTATACCAGCCGGCAGCCCGCAATAGCAGGCAGACGGACTTTAGA
>JBCAUI010009038.1:0-10062 GCA_038406195.1 Haplosyllis anthogorgicola | reverse complement strand
TGCAATGGCGGCAGAGAACACAAATGTAGATTTCGTCCAATACATAGACCCTTCTGCTGAGGCATGAGGATCAATAATCCATTATCTTCATTTGTAAAAATCATCATTCAGAAAGCAACTCTGCTTCCATTGATTGGCACGCGCCATTTGTGTATGAGCTGTTTACATCCAGTTTTAATAAAAGTGAGGTGTCAAAGCAAAGAGAGATCACAGAAAACTGAAGAACGGAAGGTGGGATTAATCAAGACCAAAGTACATATTGGCATCGTGTCAGTTAGGATTACAAAAGAATGATATTTTAGATCTATTTGAATTGTGTAGTAGATCTATTTGAATATCTCTTTGATTTTTCATCTTACTACCAGTTGATCTGAAATGATAATACAACAGACAGTTTTCTGGGTACACAATTGATTTTAATTGAGACGTTTTTGTTGCCTTGTAAGTGAATTTGATTGTACAGTGCTTATTTTACGTGAAAATATCTTCAAACAACATTAATTCCGGTTACTAAATATACTCCACAATAGTGTATTCACATACCTGGCTTTCATAAGCCACAGCACATTGTTAATGAACAGTATATTTTCCAAAAATTCTCTTTGAACTGTCAAGGGCAATTCCATTTTTTTGTACTGAGTTTTCAATTTATGCCTATTCCTATCACATTTAAAGATCTGGACGGTTGTTCACATTCAACTGTTTCTTTAAATCGGATCGATGTCATTGCTTTAAACCAAATGAGAAAAAATTATGAAAGAAAATAACTTTGACACATATTGATCAAATTAGGACTTAACACAAAAAATTGCATCTGAAAAAGTGACCCGAAGAAAGTTTCTTGATTGTTAGTGGGACAAGCCTAATGTATCACGTGCCAAATTCTGGACTGAAAAAGCATTTCTACCTTTGAAGTCAAGTGTCTTGTTGTTTTTTATGCGTTTTAATTAAGCGACCTCTAGGTGGATATTGTGGTAGAACCTCTTTGAAGCTCAGTTAAAATCAAACTTATGTGACAACTTTTGGAAATTGAGATTCAGCAATTGATTCAAATTGTAGGAAAATAATGAATCATTAAGAAAATGATTGCATACACATCGGATAATCTACGGAAGAACAGAAGAACTGGGATTTAGAGCACTTCAATTGAATGATGTGTTTTTACCTCCTATGTTTTTCAACCATAATTTAAAATATTGATTACGTCCCTGAACTTTGAAGTTTATCACAATCACGGTCAATAACAATAGTTTTTTCACAAGTCATCTCTCGTTCATCATCCAACCAATCGAACACATGATTGGCAAGGACCGGTGGAGACAGTCGGCAGTAAACAATTGTTAAACATTTGAAAGTGGAAGGCTGAAGAGTGCGACTCTGGGTTGTGCGAAAAATGGCTATCTTACCCGCTACAGTGGTCACTTGGATAGCTATTATTGTGGCAATACACGCAAGTACATACACATTTCTTATTAATAGTTTTCATTTTTTCCAAGTGTATCCCATTGAGCTGGATCAACTAAAATTTGGACAGTTGGACAGTGTGTAACTGAAATTATAGGAAGAATATTCTATCAATCTGGAAACAATAACATTGTGTTTTGTACATGTCAAAACTCAGAGTGGAACTATTTTGCTTTTGTCAAGCTTTTTTGAGATGTAAACATCTTCAAATAATAAAAACTTCGAAAGGCTAAGTGTCAGCAGACAATTTCTTGTTCAAGTCTCTGAAGAACAGGAGGTACCGTGAACCGGTCGAGAACCGGAATCTGCCAGTTCTCGCAAGAACACTTGAGATAGCGGTTCAAGATCCAAAACATGGGTACCCGTAGCTCCCGAATCGGTTTTTCCCTGATTCCCCATAAGGGATTGTGATGGTTGCTTCTCAATACTTTAAACCATTTTAACAATGTTTTTATATTGCAACATTAGTACCGGACTACAGATTCACATTCACAACTGGTACTGACCCTCTGGCGGCCACTGATGCGCAGATGTACGTAACAATAACCGGGACAGAGGGAGAACAAACCTTCTACTTTGACGGTTCTGGAAGCGCATTCGATGTTGGCGCAACAGACGTGTTCGAAAGAAATGGGCCAAACGTAGGAAAACTTGGTGTGTGTATGACTGCTTGGCGTTTAAACTATTCTCCTGCGTGAAATTCTGTTTCACAGGAAGAAAGTTTTGTTTTGAAACAGTAGAGTGTCACGTCGTGCTTGACGTGATTTGCATTTGAAATCACAAAAAAATTCTAACTTTCCGGTTTTTTAGAAATTCGCCAGATAGGTTTTTGAAGTCAATCATTTTTGTTGTTATGTTCATGCCTTGAATAGTTTCGTCTTATGAATTGTTATTTAAATTTAAATTTCAGGAGACATGATTGTTGGTCATGATGGGACAGGAACAGGTTCCGAATACGACTTGCAGGAACTCACCATTGACGTTTACGACAGCAGCACACACTTTGTAAATTCTTACACCGTAACTTGTTCAGAACCGCAATGTCTCATCTTTCATCCAAACACCCTTCCGGCCACAAGTCAAGTTCCACCTGATCTGGATATGACGCAGTGGAATCCCTGGGGACCATGTACACCTTGCCCCAATGGTAGGCGACAGAGATACAGACCATGCCTTGCCGAATACCCACAGTTTGGACTGACTTGCATCACTGGACAAAAACCAGAGGAAATGAATTGTTTATGTGATTGTGGTACCCCGACAGATGATGGTTCCTCTAAGGATGCTTTCTTTACAACTCCACCGAAAACTGAAGTCGGATCTAATGTTGAATACCAGTGCAACCATGGGAAGAAGTGGAGCAATGCGGCCGCTTCACTTTTCTTTACGTGTTCCGATCTGCTCGTGTGGGCGGCTGTCGACAATGCTACAAAGACCGCCTATGATCATGGGTGTGTAGACTGTGCTGTTGTACCACCCATAACAGATGCAGTTTATGATCCACATGACAACCCAACAACAATACACACCGAGGCTGCATTCAATTGTGATTCAGGCAAAGTGCTTCCCGGTGGTTCTGGCACGGCTACAATGAAATGCGTCTGGGATGAAGATGTAGATACTCACAAGTGGGTTACAAGCACAGGAACGATCAACATAAGTGTCAGCTCCGTCTACGATTGGCAGATTCAGCTAAACGGGGGAGGTAATAGCTAAAATCACTTAGTCAATGTTGTGCAATAGAGATTACAGAAACAAAACCAAAGCTATCACCCGAAGAACATTTTAAATTTTGGAACAGATTTTGAGGCTGTGTTTTTTTGTTCGCGTAGGATGTCACAGGATGACATTCTTTTATTCTAAAATGTTTCCAAAATTGGTTAAGTTTTCCTTAACTGATTAACCATAATTTCATACATGCAACCAGGCAAGTTGGTGTTTTTTTATTTCGTCCACAATGTGCAGAGATAAAAAAGTGAAAATGCACACATTTCTAGTCCTTTTGAATTTCCTGTAGTGACTTCTCCCCTCTAACGTAAGAAAGATTCCACCTGGCAAGAAATGCTTTCGCTGTCATAATTCTGCGACGTTTTAATCACAAGCACTAGATGAAATATAATTCGCTTTGCAAACAACAGAAAAATGTGCTGTGCTTTTTAGGTAACAAAATAAATCAGACATCATAAGGCAGATGATAATGATTAATGAAACTACTTTCAGAATGGCAGGCATGGGCTACTCCACAATGTTCGGTTCCACCTCCAGTGTTAGGTGATTGGGAACAATGGAGCAGCTGTACCTGTGCAACTGGTGTACAAACTAGGGATAGAGAATGCATTCAAGAATTCCCTGGCTCAACCTGCGCCGATGCATCTCCACCAGAAAGAAGACAATGCGGGTGCAGCATGACAGAATCCAAATTTAAAAGCAACAAAGAACTAAAAGAAGGCCGCCTACTGCACAGCACAATCTACTCAAAACCCAGCAGGAGCTCTGTAGAGTGTGCTCATTCGTGTGGCCTGCTACCTACATGTCTGTCCTTCAACTATGACAAAGCAAGGAAAGAATGCGAACTGAACATGAATACCGCAGGAAGCAATCCAGCCAACTTTGATGTCGATGAAGACTGGACCCATTTTATCAGAGCTTAAAGCATTCTAGTCGAGAACATAAGCTGAGAGTATTCTGAAACATGCAACAATTTTGCTACAGGCCAGCTATGGGAGACACTTAAACTGTTTCAAAAATAAGATTGCTACATGGTACAACTAGCAGACAATGTGCAATACGCGCATTTCTTTAGCGCACGTGTCTCAGATCACCCCAAAAGCTTTGGTATTCGATTTATTGCTGTTATGTAATGTAAATATAAGCAGTCTTAGTAGCTACTTTGATTGTGTGGGAAATGTCTTCAATATTATCTTTAGCTAAATGGAAATTCCAAATGTAAAGAAACCCTAAATGTACCCTAATTAAAACAGAAAATAAAATATTTGCAAATAAAAGTTTTGTATGATTCGTGTAGACGTTAAAAACCAAATCCCAAATATGCGACTGTAGGCAATGCACGGTAGTTTTGTCTTTGTACATACTAATGTAATTTTATAAAACTACGGAACACAAGTCGTTTACCAATGTATTAGGAAAGTCATCCAGAATCAAAATCTGAAACAGAGAGATTAGCGCTTTCATTCTGCTCTGCAGTCGGGAATAAGATGTGTGCATTTTAACATAAAGGACCTTTTGAAGTGACAAAGAAACTTCTGCTCTGTAAAAAGTAACATGTACATAAAGAAGGAAAATATATAGTTTACAGTTCTTAGTTTCTAAGTGTTTAACTGATCATGTAAGTGCACGCCTTCACATTCATTACTTCTCCGACAGGGAAAACCTAACTGAACGACGTCAAAAAAGACTACCGTTTTCATCTATTGTTCTTATGAATGAAATTGGTTTCATGCATGAATGGACTTCAACAGAAAGGATTAACATTAGCGCTCCACTTGTATCACCAGGTTAACATTTTGTTAAACATAGAACACAGTTAACCAAAGTTAACATGTGTTAAACATAGTTAACATTTTGTTAACATAGTTAGCACTGTTAACCTAAGTTAACATTTGTTAAACATAGTTAACATTTGATAGACATAGTTAACATTGTTAGCCCTAGTTAACATTTGTTAGACATTAGTAACATTTGTTAACCAAGTTAACATTTGGTAAACATTAACATTTGTTAAACATAATAAACATCTGTTAAACCTAATTAAATTTGTTAGACCTCATTAGCATTTGTTAAACATTGTTAAAATTTGTTAGACATTGTTAACATTTTGTTTATATCGGGGAAGCACCTCGAGACGTCAGGAACGATATCCTGTTTACCATAGAAATAGAGAAAAGCAAATGTGATGTAGATTTGTGATGGTGTAGTCATGCTAGACACTTAAGTCATGGACAGCTTCAACAGCATTTCTTTTAACGAATTTAAAATTAAGCCTTTAAATTTTTGTATTCCCTATTAACTCAACTAGCCAAATGGTTCCGTCGACCATCCCAGTCCTTTTCACCAAGGTTTTACAATGTACGTTACCATGGAACCTATTGGTCAGTTTACAAGGCACAGTAAATAAAGAAATTCTGTATTGATATGAAAGTGGTGAGATGCATTTTGAGAAACGTTTTCCGTTTGATGGTAAAAATGAAATGCACTTTGTTCAGAAATTAAGAAAAGCAGATGTACATGAAAAGGTATTCTAACTTTCTTCTTTAATCCTGTTAAATATAGATTCCCTTGTAAGATACTCATTTTCTCACTTTGTTTCAAGTATATTGAGTTGCTGTGTGGATAAGTGCAAATCTACTAAATGTCAGACAAATAGCGAAGAAAAGACGTTTTTGATTTTTCTAAGTTCAATTCAAAGAAATTGCAGTAAAGCAGTAAAATATCTAAATTAACTGAGAGCTGTCATAAAATTTTACTGTGAAACGTCAAGAGGATATGAAAATTGCATCAGAGTCAGAATATTTATCATAACATGTCATAAAATGCCTTTTATACGATGTTTACAATTCAATATGGGCAGACATACAAAGACACAAAGATTGCAAATCATATTGTACAAGCGTTGGCTTTGTAATTCATAATGCAAAAATGACAGCGACGGTCTTTACTCAATTGAGATCTAATAGATCTTTCTTCAGTTGATATTATGATATATTCAGGTTTTATATATAATAAATCCAGTTATAGTTGTATAACTGTTATATAATTATATAAGTTATACAATTCAATTATTTCTATTCCATTTAAAGTAGTAGCTAATGTACCGATATGTTTTATTAGCTTATGTTCCACCAAACATGAAAGTTTGATGGCGCCATAGTTACGTTTCCCACAATCGTAAATGTGGAAAAAGATATATGTAGAAATATAACATAAAAGTTAGATCTATTTTAAAACATAATATGAAGACTATTAATCTATCAATGACGCTTAGTGTCGGTACGATTATTATCATATGAGATAAATAATCCAGGACAGAGGGATTTCAGATATGTCCCAGAACGGTAGTCATCTGTAGGCTACCACTTTACCACTTTCGGCTTTCGGTCATATGATTCCAAAAATTCAAATTTCATAAGATAGATGCCAAAACTAAATTTGGAGAGATTCCAAATAAGGCAGGAAATTAAATGATGGAAGCACTAGTTCGACCAACTGGTTTGTCCAGGGAAGAGAAGGGGGAGACAAGGCGAATAGGTCGAGGTCAGTGTGGTTCTATGTCCCGAACTCAGGTGATTCGCTCTTAGTCAGGATTTCCTGTACTTGAAAAGAAGTTACATACGTGGATTTTATCATAGGAGGCTCTCAGAATTGAAAGCACATCATTCCGTCGAGTCAGAAGACTATCATTACTAATAATTAGCTTGATATAAATTTTAGTCAAGCCCAAACGTAAGCAATTATGTGCTGGAAAAGATTTATCAATGAATTGAAGGAATAAAAAATGACATTCAAGGTTTTTCCAAATTTTCCCTGCCTAATTGCCTGCCTAATTGATGGCCATAATATTGATAATAACTATTTCTTGAAATCTAACTAGTTTTGTATATTTCAAAATGTTGGTAACAAACAAATTATTGGTATTATTAGTAAATATCAATTAATAGTATATAAATTTACTATTTCTAGTTACAGTGAAATATTCAAAAATTACATAAGTAACTAGAAATAGAAAATGAAATTAGCCTAAAAGAGGCAGATTAGGCAGGGCATAAATTAGGAAAAAAACCCTAATGTCACTTTATTTCAGCGCAGATCTACACTTGCATTACTAAACCGAGACAGGCCTCTGGTTATTTATGTATCGAATTGACACCCAAGATCTCTTACCGGAGAATCTTGAAATATAGCCCTGGGCTTACAGATGAGACTTGCCCTTTTTGGTTAATAAAATTAGCATCAAGTATAAACCCATGGGCTTACAGAGACGACAAATACCTTTGTTTCTGAAGTACCATTTATTCAGTGATATCACTGTACCTTTCTAAAATAGCAGTCCATTACATATTTTAAGAACTTTTACATGTTTAAAAGCCATTTTAGTGACTCTAGTATTAAAAATATTCAGTTTTGCTATTCTGTGATTAAAGTATTTTTTACCGAAAGATTAGAAGTGAAGCTATCATGTGGAATTAATTTTTTTAGCCCATGGGCTAAATATCGAGTCAATTTCTCATTATTTAGCCTATTGGTTTTTTGTTGGATGGGCTATAAATTGAGACTCCCCGGTACGCTTGTTGTACCACCTAAACAGTAGATGCATCTTCCTTTCCAAATTATTGACAGACAAGAAAGTTTACCGGGAATGGGATCGGGTCTCACAGCCTGCGCTCTGCTTTGTCGGTTGACGCTGCTGTTGTCGTTGCCGTAGGTTTTGGGTCTGGGAGCGCCTGTAGCGGAGTGTACGGGGTTTGACGCGGGTGTTCCGTGCGGGTGTTTCTGGGCAACAAGCCCCGGAGCTTCATCCTTTACCCGTCGGATGTATACCGGATCAATCTTTGACCCGTTGACGGTTATTGCAACCTTTGTTAGTTCGACTTCTTTCATTTCTTCTTTAGTTGAATCTGAAAGAAATTACCAAAAGAGTGATATGACGACAGAAATGTATTATCTGAATCGTGTATTTTTTTGTTGTTCAGGGGTAGATCCATGTTTTGCTGTAGATTTTCTGCCATGAATGTAACATTGGATCCACCCATGTATTTTAATTCCTTTGCCAAACGAAATGCTCCAAACAGTGCTAGAGTATGAAAGTCTTATCAGTTAGAACAATAGAATTCCACGTCTTTCTGGAGAATTCTTTTTTCCCGAACATGCTCCAAATAACGTGGTTTTCTTGATCTGCTACGAATATAAATATAAATCTGTCAATATCAAGTCACAGAAAAAGAGTAATTAAGTTTAGCCAATTTTTACTTGATTCTTGTGATGTCAACATGTTTTGAAGCTTGTTCATTTTGCGGTCAGCACATGAACTCAAAACAAGATGGGTACTGTCGTAAAAACTACAGTTGGGTAGTGAATCGTTTTAATTGTGACATATTTTATCAATATTATATCTATATGTTGCGATCAAAGTATCTCCAAGTTCAGACATGATAATTCAAAGAAAATTTACTAGAACTAAAAGTTTTGTTATCAGTTTTTGCTGATAGCCAAAATGTAACATTTGGCATTTCATGTGATCTGTATATATGATGAATGTGTCGACTAATGTAAATGGTGCACCCTGTACGAAACTACCGAAACCATTAGTGTACAAAATGTAAAAGGTATAAAGGTAATTATTTTAAGTACAACAAAATGTATTCAAACCCACCTGTCAAGTGTTCATATTAAATTCCAATAATTTCTTTGTTAAGAAGTTTGGTCTTCCATGTTCTAGTGTTTATTGTTTAATTTACATGTATCAATGTTCCACTTTATGTTTAGATCTATGCTCGTTTAGGGGCCTCGCCTTATTCCATAGCAACCCCTTTGTGTAGATTATACAAAGTGCCGCTCAGCTTGATTGATAAATAGCAGTCAAAGATTAGATCAAATATGATCCTTCGATTTGGGCCTCTTAATCCTATTGATATGTATGGGACATGATTAGTCCACTGATCAAACTTTAATATGATAAGAATTAATTCCTTGACGGATAAAAGATAGCTTCCATCCAACTCTAACTTTATTTGTTGCATGTACGATCGCCATAAAGCACTTTAGTGGAAAGTTTATCACTAAATTGAATGTCTTGTGTGATTTATATATACGAATACATTACGAGAGATTTTCTGCATGATCTTTGTGCAACGTAATAGTTGTCCTTAACTTCAAGTAGCAAATTTTTCTGAGCGAGATTGGTCTGGGAGGTGATAAAACACATTTCGATGAACCTATTGTTGTAATTACTGATACACTTAGCATTTAAAAACAGTTAAAGTTTAGTACGGATCGAAGAGATATTTGTAATCGCCAGTTTCTTCGTGGGTGCCCAGACTGTTATTGATTGAGCTTACAGAAACAACGTTTTGGTCGTAGATACAACTAAGTTAGTAAATTTGTATTACAAGAGGTTAATGTCTGAATAAAATGGATTGTAAACAGATGGACAATATAACTCGACTTTAGATTAATTCTTACCTGCTTGTTCCGCAGGACTATCTGAATGTACTTGCAGTACATTTTGGATGTTTTGCTGGTCCCCAGGAGACGTTGGTCCAGGAGTGTGTAACGCTGACATGGGTTGTGGTGTACTGTCAAACGTATCTTTATCAAACCTTTGTGCTGATGTTCCCCATGCTACGGCCTAAATAATACATAAACGCATCATCAATAAATAGTAATAACGAATAAAAACGATTCACTTTCAACAAATGTTGTACACACCTTACAGTAACGTTATGCTGCATGTTGGTTTGTTACATAATGCTGGTCTAGTAGTGTTACGGCCTCAACAGATAAACAATTTTCCATGCTTCAGCTGACATCAGGGTTTATTCACTCAAAAATCTTGCAATAATTGGTTTATTATATATTTGGTTT
>JBCAUI010009027.1:0-10062 GCA_038406195.1 Haplosyllis anthogorgicola | reverse complement strand
ATGAACTCTAGTATTTGTATTTGGTGATTGAATTCATAGGTTCATACAAGCTAGAGGTTTGAAATGAAATGCTGTAGAGTGAATAACAGTTTAAAGTGAATAATGTAAACTCATTGGTTACACATCCTTTGAAGAAAAAGTAATTGAAATTTGGGAAGTAGTATGTAAAGATAAATCATTACAAGGCCAAGCTAGTCCTATTTTTCTTAGAAAATCTTTGAGGTTTTTGAATTGGTTATTCAACTCAGACTTGTGAAAGGAAATAGAATTTATTTAATTAGTCCTATTTTTCTTTGAAAATCTTTAAGGTTTTTGAATTGGTTATTCAACTCAGACTTGTGAAAGGAAATAGAATTTATTTAATTAATTTTTTTTTTTTTTGGTGTTTGAACTTAGTTATCACTTTGACTGGAGTACAAAGTGGCCAAGGACAGGGTATCTGCAGTCAGCAAGAACAAGTCTAAACTGGCGCAATCTGTATGAAATTAGAACATGGTTGCAACAATTAATTAACAATTAACGTACTACCATTGCAGTTAAATGGATCAGAATGTGTGGGTATGCGGTGCATCCATTAGGTCTGTATGTTAAAATGTCCCTTTATTAGATCAATCTCTTAATCCAATTTTGGTGTGTAAGATATCTTTCTTCTATTAGATATTTAATTGTATTTTACCCTGGGCATGTATGTCACCCACTCCTGAAAGGTTGAAAGGTTAAGTTTACAGTACTTTTATCCGAACTCAAACTTACGGGAGGCCCAGTTCAAAATTTCAGCACGTATTCATGACAGGTAACGCGTGTGCAGTTACATTCTAACGCCACTTCTTTAGTAATACCCTTATAAGTTTATTACACCATTACGTTGGTGCATTCACAGTGCATT
This sequence comes from Haplosyllis anthogorgicola, assembly GCA_038406195.1. NCBI lineage: Eukaryota > Metazoa > Annelida > Polychaeta > Phyllodocida > Syllidae > Haplosyllis > Haplosyllis anthogorgicola. Next base: position 9,176 of record JBCAUI010009027.1, on the reverse strand, counting down.
CAGTTTTTTGTTCAATGGAACCAAAATGCAACATAAATACTCTAACGCCCAACTCACGTTGCATGTGTTGCGCATAAAATATGCTTCACTAGAGCATAAAAAAACATCTGTTGGCACTAAAATTCATGCAACGTCGGATTGTCATATCTTGGATCTTATCCTAATTTGAAGTGACTTTTTTTATAGCAGTGCAAATCATGTTTACACTTGGTAAAGCTCTCTTTGTACCTTAAAATCTAATAAAACTCCATTTTGACATTAGCACGCATTGGTTCCGATTGCGATGTACTACTACTAGCCTTAGGTGAACCATTAGCGTGTTATTTGTAATGACCAGGACCTCTTGTTGAACAGTTCGTTAATGTAATGTGGTCCTCAACTCAATCAAATGTCATTTATAGTGGTATAGACCAGGTACTCCCAGATCAACTCCTTTTTCGAAGTAGGCTAAATAGCCTAATGGGATAGATAAAGCAATTTAGTTATAATAGGGAATGTCCCTTTTCACTCTTTCAATAAATTAATCATAATAATTGGCATAATTTTGTACTATTAATGGGATAGATAGCGAATTAGTCAAATAAGCTTGACGTTCATCAAAACGTGATTGATGTTCTTTGTTCTTTGTCCATGTAAATCCGTTCAGAGTATGATTGCCTTTAAACTTCCGTTTTATTTGATCTTTTTCATAAGTTTGGAAAATGGAAACCAAAATCGAAGAATTAATCTAAAACGTTTAACGGTGTATTGTTGTTCGTATTTTGTACGTGTATTCATAAACATTTGAATTGTTTTAAACGCATTCCGCATAGAACCTGTGTTTTGTTTGGGATCAAAACCAACAATCTAATTGAAACGAAAAACATCTATCTGCTGCATAAACGGAGCATTTAACGTTCAATCCAGCGATCATAAAAATAAAAAAAGTTTAATAAAACGTATTTGAATTAGTTTCGCTTTTCTAATCTATAAAAATGCATCTAATCTGCCAATTATTTCAGACATATCACCATTAATTTCAATTGCAATCTCATCCAAATTTAAGCAGATTCTGATTAGTGTTTTTATAAAAATCTAACAAATCTGGAATTCAGTATTCATATCAAAATTTGCCACTGAAAATTTTTAAAATGAAATAGTAAGTGCACTGAATTTAGACTTGGCAAGTATTTGTTAGAAATAAACTGAAAATGGTTTAAAGACAAAATCAGTCATAGAGTAAGACATTTCAAGGGTAAAGCTGGGTAAATTTGGTAAATAAGATATGAGGTGAGGGAATAAAGAAAACACTATATTGCATTTAGCTGACACAACATGCCACAACATCATTAACTGTTTTGCGCATGTCACTTTACGATTCTCTGGCACAATTCATTACACTCGTTTAACGTCTGGACAGTGCTAACACATGTATCAGTAAATTACAAATGGGAAACCTTGGATTTTATAAGGAAGTCATAGGTTAAACGAATGAATTTGTATTTAGTGTAAAGTCACTTAGTTTACTGCGACAGAAATAAATAAAGAAATAAGCAAAATAATATCAAAATAATAACTCGACGAAACTTGTATTGCGAACTTACAATAATAAATTTTCTGTAATTAATTTGTAAACTGTTTTATAACTATAAGTTTTGACGAAAGGGCAGATCGAGGTACATGCCGCAATTAGTCTGGTCATACAGTGGGGGACTTTGGAGAAACAAACGTATCCACATGAATTGGACGATTAGGACCCTCAGTAATCAAGAAAGGTACACAAAATCAGTGTACAGAACCTACAGAGAGAGCTAAACGACACAAGGACAAAATCAACGTTTGCATTCAACATTACAACTTTACTATCCCAGTCACATTCCTTGCAATAACAGCTCAATATTACATGAGAGTTTCCCATTACTTTCCCAGTACACGTTATGTCTCCGGTTTATTACATTAATTAAGTAGTAAATTCCTGTAATTTGTTATTGTGCTTATCGGATAAGCTGGATTAATTGTCTCAATATGTGCGGTCAAACGATCGTCCAATCTGCACTGGAAATAAGTCTCAGCAATTTAATACCATTTGCTATAAATTAGTCCGCCATAAGTAGCGTCATAGAAACTGTTAGTAATTCTACTTTTATAAAAAAAATTTACGATGACCGAACGTTAAAGACATTACAGTCCTACCTGCTAGACTTACGCTGTAATCTCGCAATCTCTCATTAAAAATGGTCACAGGCAACAAAGGTTTTTTATTTTATTTTTTTCTGCATGATTAGACAAAAATTCCGAATAGGCACACCAATTTTTTTTACTGTTATAAGTAAGACACATTAGTGACTAAATTTCATCACTGAGATATCTTAATCTTAATGTATCTGTAAAGATATCTTAATCTATAATGTTAAGTGCCTATTTTATTAGTAGTAACATGAATCCACCTGGCTTATCAGGTAATTTACCATCAAAACATATTGGACGAACGTCAATGCATAAATCATGGCTACACAAAAATGCACTTTGCCTAAAGCGAAAAAGAAAACTTTTCATTTCTAAGAAAATCGCCATTGCATGAGGTTTTCGACCTTGTTTCCAGAGATATATTGTTCGTTTTAAAATTACTATTCAACTTAAAGATTTTAGAAAGTGATAGAGTCATCAGTAAGGCATCCGGCCATTTAAATTAAGGAAATCAGTGAAGTAATCAAATGGACAGTTTAGCCGACAATTTGACAATGTTTTTTTCTGCAAAACAATCTAAACGGGATAAAAAACCAACTCTGCCACCTTTTAAAAGTACAGTTATCAGTCCACTTCTAAGTTATCCGACTTTTTTCAATAAGGTGCGTTAAAAGAGATAAAATTCCTCAGAGACATCAGAATGTACTAAGGCTCAAAGTGACTGTCTTTTTAAAAGTATCGTTTACGGTTCTTTGTGAACTTGTGTGGTTGTAGGAAGAAAGAAGATGGCAATATCTGTGTATTCTATTTTTAGCTGCGTTACCCTTGTAGCATGGCTCACATAACGCTTGGAGGGTGATAACTGGCTCAGTGCCTTCATACATTAATTCCATAAAAGAAATTGTAAATTCCTTCTTAATATATTTAGTTTGCCAAGTTTTATGTTTAACACAACAACTGCCCTCCGTGCAAAGTACGGGTCTCAACTAGTTTAAACATAATGTTCAGTCTACTAAGAGAATCTCTTCACCTTTTCACCTTTGTTTCTTCTATGTTTAAATATAGATAATGATTAACTCTCCAATAATAAATTTTACAATGGGTTGGAATTAAACCTGTATGGTGCAAAAACCTTCAAGATGGCTCTACAGTGACTCTTAAATTAAATTGCTCTCCAACGAATTCAAATAGAGCAGTCTGTGTTTTCAATACAATAATATTGTTTACCGCAGAGGATTAAATTCATATCGGATTTTGACCAGTATCACATAAAGAGCACAGCATTGAACTCTTTTGTTCTTTTTTTGCAGTGTAGGTGTTCAAAATGAGAGGAAATTTAGGCGCTGCATTTGCTCTTCAGATCAATAAACTTTTACATCAAAAACAGATAATTCTTTATTACTTAATTAGATTTTGTCAGAGAAAGTTCAAAGAATCATTTGAGAATTTTTTGCCATGCAAATTTCTGAAACTAAAAAGAATATGAAACATGAAAATGTTTAATTTGATATCTATTTCAAATTGTTCTACAATGAAGAACATTTTGTAATATTGCATGATTACAACTCTGGCTCATTAGACATTATCTTCTTCAAACAATTATAAACCATTGCAAGACTGCAATAACTACCCCCTTCGTCATTATGTTCTCAACTTCCTGCTACCGATATATTTGCTCATAATGCATTAATTTTAACATCCATTAAGTTTTGTAAATGTTCCGAGTATCATTTTCCATCTTCATCATGTGTAATTACACATCTTGTGCATTGTATTTTTAAAATTTGATTCAATGGGTATTTTTTCTGAACAGAATGGAGATCTACCATGAAACACTCTACTATTACAGCGTATTGAAAAGCACTGTGGCCTATTGTGAAAATAATAACGTTTCCCCCTAAAAGAAACATATTCTTTTGCATTTGAAAATTGACAAGTTAACCTATTTCCAGCACAAAGGTTATGGCAATACAAAGTTACGTTATAAATAATATCAGCTTCGAGCGAAAAGGGAAATCTGTTGCCCGTCATCAAAATTGTATGTGACAAGCTTAGGAGCTTAGGTTGTTTTGACTGTAAGATGTGCCAAAGTTGTGTTCCAAATTAAACAATATGAGACATACATTAAACCTCCGTATCCTTGAAGAAGTATCCCTTTGGTGCTAAATCAGAAGTTTTTTGGGTTTTACAATCTGGCTTTGATGCAATTGATGTCAAAGAAAATAAAGTGTAGTCAACATGCATCAAAGTGAATTTGATTACTTTTTGTAATACATGTTATATTGTGAGGAAATTCTTTGTGGGAACAGTAGAAATTTGTGCGTGGCTGGAATTACCTCAAAGGTCATGCACGAAAGCGCTGTTGGTCTCAAAGTTAGTTAATTGAAAAAAGTTTATGAGCTTAATTGCTTTCAGTGTGGGGGCAAACTAAAGTGCTGCAAGTAAATTAAATGTTACATCAACAGGGACCACGTCCAAATGTTTTGTTGTGTAATGGAGAAATCAGATTACTTATCGCTAAAGCCGTTCTGAATGGGTTAGAAAGACAGTGAAAGTAATCGAACGGACAATTTACCTGAAGATGACGTGAAGATGAAGTATCCCTTCCTCATACATACTAAGTAGCTTACAAGCCAATTCCAAGAAAAACTACCCTGATTGTACTAAAAACTTTCTGATATCGAATATTACTTGTGAAGATCAGCTTCAGTCTATTAAACCTAAAGTGCCTTCAGACTGGCTAACGTTTTTAACATCAAACAGCAATATTCAGATCACAAAAGGAACATAGCCAACATAGCCACGTCGGAAGAAAACTCAAGTGGTTTCAGATGTCTTCCAGACAAAATCTAAGTGACCAATTGTAGTTGGTCATGGGGGCCACAAAAACGAAGATTCTGCTGTAAATGGAGTAAATAGTGGCTGTCACACGGAGAATTGTATTAGTCCTTCCCGTCAAGCAATCAAAGCCTACAGGCAGAATGAGTAAACTATTAACTGTCTGAGAAGACTTCAGATGATGATAACTTCCCATCTAGCCCAAGTCACAACTACAACCATTCACAGTAGGGATTGTTTTTAATTCGCACCCAGCCTTATTTTGTTTACTTTTTCTAATCTGTTTAATTAGATAGAATTGAAATGTTCTAATTTCGGCAACCATACATAGATTCAGTACATTGAAACAGTATAATATGGTACTTTGATAAAATATTCACTGTTGACATTTTAAGGTCTGGTTCCCTGTGGATCCTTCTTGGTTCAATACATTTCAATACGTATCATTTGTAAGTAAGTTAGATTCCAATTTTAGTCTATTTCATCAACATTTTCGACAGTACTTTTTGGAGAAAACAAGAACTTTTAAACCACACCGTGCTACAACATAGTCATCCATGAATGCACCTTGTTGTGTGCCAGTGCCGTTTTTAGATCATTCACTTTTTGTTCAATTATTCTATTGATGCACCCTTGTACCCCACAAAATCTATCCCATAATTTAGCAGTATTTTTCTCGGTGAACCACCTAGCTACCTCTTTGTTGTAGCAACAAGTAACATGTTTCATGCCAGTACATCAATCATTTGTAACGTATGTATTGGGAGTATAATGGGAGTACACGATATGCAGCCTGTAATTAACTACTGTCTGTAACGAGTAAGATTTCTCCTGTAGAAAGCGATCAAATTCCAGAACACACAGATAATTTCATTAGGTTAACATGCAGGTCAGAGTGAAAGATTACGACGGTAGAAAAACATTTCGCAAGTTACGCAGCCAACATCCCTAAAGGGGATAACTTGTTCCGGGAAGTTGCTGCAGGTTACATTTAAATTGATTGATCGTCTTTATTTACGGCGACAAAAATTCGAGAAACAAATCTAATTAGGTGGATTGTCTGATCTAGTTTAAGCGAGAACATCTGATGTTTGATATTTAATCCTTTTTTCTGAGAGTAAATGACGTTTTGAATAATTGATGCTGTTTATGAAGATAACTAAAATACCTTTATGACAGCTTTTAAACAATTAAGTGTGAACGAAAGATATTTCTTAGTTTTATCATATTACGGATCTGTAAAGCCAACCATTTAAGTAATTGTAGATAACTTTTATTAAGTAACTGGCAATAATCCGGTGGAAGCACGGGGACCCGTCTAGTTCAAGTTTGAGGCACGGCAGTTTTGTTACAAGATTTATACCTATCTCTGTGATCTTATATTTATTATCGCCCGACCATACTGTGGAATCATCCGGAATCAGCCAAGAAACCTAGGCTTAGTAAGTTAGATTACAACAAAAACCTGATTTTTTATCAAATTATTTTTTCTGTCAAAATACTGCAAAAAGAGATGGCGTTTTTGTGCTCGCGACTTATAACACCTAATTTTGAAACAATTTCAATAAAATATACAACAGAAACAGAGAGCTGTGAACGTCAAGTATAAAAGGAACAGTCGAGTTTTGATATTACGTAACACGTTCTTCCACTGGAGAAAGCACTTAAGTTGTCAAAAAGTGTGTTTATCCATCAAGGTTATTATCATAAATATTACATGCTCTTGGTGATATGATTATAACAGCAAAACAGCTGTATGAAATTTGTATTTGATCAAATGCAATAAACCATAAATTTAAAACAGTTTTTATGTAATGTAAGTCATATTGAAAACGAAATATATGCTATTTAATTTGTGTTTTTATGTAAGTAGAAATGAAATGTACCGGAAATGTTACTTTATCTACAATCAGAAAGATAATGGTTTGTTTGAAAGTATATGTAATGTAATTTTTGCACAATTTCATGCAAACTATAATTATGCAATTCAGTACATACGCGTTTCTGATCACGTAATGATAATAACAAAATATTCGAATTCAAGATCATGAAATTTCTATCAATGTCAATAAAGTTCCACGTTGAAATATTTTTGCATCAATAATCAAGCACAAACTTTAATTGTTGTGAAGCATTCAAAATGTGATAATAATTTCATTATCTGAGGAAGAAAATTGCAGAATAAAAAGCCAACTATTTTGTTACCCAGCTAGACCATTATAATTATATTATGTACGAACACAATCGCGTGTTTTGCATACCTGAAGACACCCTGTCTCTTAGACAATGCATGATACTGGAAATGTGATTTATGTTTGACTTTGATTGTGCCACAATATTAGTGATCGACAAGATAATTAGCCAGTTACTATTGGTAGGATTGCATTGGCTGTCACGCATCTGTCAAAGTCTGACAAATTGTACAATACACGATTGTTACCAGTTTCATTTTTCATATAAAATGTCTGTTATACAGATTATTCACATGTGAATGATTCATTGACATATTCACGGTAACATAGATGTAGCTCTGTTGAAGACCTTAATTGCTGAAACTAGAAAATGACCAAGCTTGATAAGGTTTGTGTTGCAAAAATGCGATACTCCCCTGTGGTCATTTGTGTCCACAGACCACTGCACTGGCTGAAAACTGATGAAACTTTTGTGTCATGAATTATATTCCCAAAGCTCCAGCAGAATCGAAATACAGAAACATAAATGTGAAATATGTTAAAAGCTTCTTGACAGTTTGAGTAACTTAATATAATCTGCCTTCACCTTATAAATAAAGAATTTGTGACTCTTGCCATTTCAGCTTATAATGAATAAATCCAGATACAGTACATCCCACTTAAGTCGAACCCCAAGGGAAACTTCAAAAAAGTTAAGCAGAAATTCGGCTTATCGAGTCAACATTGAACAGAAATATGCTGTAGGGAATTTTGAAAAGGTTCGAGTTAAGCCGAAAACAGAGATATCCGTGTTCGAATCAAGTTAGGTGCACTGTTTATCTTATGATTGTTAATTTGTTCAACCACTATTTGAACCTAAAACATCTTGTTAGAATGCAAACATCTTGAGAACTATTCGATTTATGCAGTGGCAGACTCTTGCAGGTTTTGCTTTATTTTCTATAACATTATTTCAATCAAGTTCAAAGTTTTGCCAACTAAATTCAATATCGTGTACTTATCAAGTCCATGACGGTTCATTAAAAGTCTACTGGAATTTAAAGTTTACTGTCACACAAGACCTCGATGTGATTATCTGAAACCGGATTTGCTCTGGAGAGTAAATAAAGGGTTCGATAACTTGGGGGAAATTGTTGTTCTCTCTTTTAAAGAGCGATCCAGCCCAAATTTGTTTTATATTTATCACCGGGTTTGATTGAATACGTTCGAAGGAATAAACATAAATGCAAATTTCTTTTGCTCGAAAGTTAAATTGAATTCACTTAAAATCAAAACTACGGAAAACGAATAACATGTAGGATACAGGTATATAAAGGCTTTCAAAGTCATGGTCAGCATCGTCTCAAGTCTAAAAAAGTGGATACCCCAAATAATCTGGATCAATTCTTTCAAAAATTCAAAAATTAATTCTTCCCACCTTGAGTCATGTTAGAAAAAAATGAAATAGTTACCAAGCAGAGTTTCAAGATATAAGTCAGTAGCAGGACAGATTTAAGGATCCGTGCCGTTCTTCTTTTGACGAATTCACCGAAAAAATCATCCGACAAGCAACCAAATAGGGCACCAGTACAGAAGGGTTAACCAAAACGTATTGGAGATGTTCACTTAACCCAGATATCGTGACACAATCTCATTAACCGCTTAGACTCTGTCGCCAACATGTTGACGTCCCAGGTGCCTTGATAACACCAAGACTCTAACCTCAAGGCGGACATTTCTTCATTATTTTTAAAACTGAAGGAAAATAAGGATTGTGTGACGATATGAAACAAATAAAGAAATAGCTAGATCAGGGTCGCGGGAAATCGTAGTCGATATCTGGGCAAAAGGCAGGAAACGGTAGCAAACATCAAACAGGAAGTGATGTCATGACATCACATGACCTATGATGTCATAATCCCCTGGCCAATCTGGTATAAAACAGACACATCCCATTTGGAACTCTGAGAGGGACAGAGTCTGTTGAAGAGAGCACATTGA
>JBCAUI010009016.1:0-10063 GCA_038406195.1 Haplosyllis anthogorgicola | reverse complement strand
TTTTTTTCCGATCGCCACACTTTGAAAATCCTGAAAGTGCAATGTAATCCAAATGATTAAAAAAAAAGGCCTAACTTCAACCAAGTAAAACTACTTCTGTAACTTTTCTTTTTCTTTCATGTGTTTTTAGTTTAATACATTTCAGTAAAAAAAATCCCCACAAAATGCTGACCAACAATGACAATAATAAGTGATGGTGTGTACATGTATACGTGTATTTTTTTTAAGCTATTTCATACACAAAGAGCGCAAACGAGTAAATCTTGTACATAGACATGATGATTCAAAAAATTGCAAACGTGTAAAGTTGTACATTTCTGCAAAAAGTTGTGTGTATATAGAAGACAGATGTGTACAATGGACAAAAATACAGACGTGTACCAAGAAAATGATAATGATATTTTTTCTTCGTTTTCCGTTTGTGAACTGTGAATAGCCAGAAAAGAAGTGTTTTGTTGTGAATAATTATTTCCTTTTGCGTAAGTAAATGGGCGATAATACATGACCACGAACTGATGAGCAATTGAGGAATTGAGATGAATGAATGATTGGTTACATTGCTGAAAATGTGTTGAAGAAGCGTTATAAATGCTAATACAGTGTAACCCACTTAGCTCGATATCGCTTAACTCGTTTTATCGCTTATCACTTTTTTTCATTCCCATTTGATATATTTAAGAAGATTTTTTATCTTTTAACTCGAACTCCGTTTACCTCGACCATTTTGCCTGGCTCCCTTGGAGTTCGAGCTAAGCGGGTTGCACTGTAATTCCAAACAAAAATATAGCATCAATTTTGTAAAAAAAAACCCCTAAAAGTCTGTAGCCACGTAAAATTGAAAGAACAATTTAAACGTGGCTTTGCAGTAATGTATTTACACACAATTTAATTTTTGCTTATTTTGTTTAATATCAGTCATTCATGCTTAAATTGTTGTTTTCACTTACTACATATTAATGCCATGCAACAGAACCTGCCTTAACATTCAGAAGTTGTTTTCTCAAGCATTTATTATTAGCTTCCAAGGGCAATAAACGCATACAAAACGTGTGTAAATCCTTAGCCCCGAGGCTCATGGTTTATAAATGGAGGTATAAGTTCCTCTTGAAAAGACCGTGTGCGCGCAGTGTTGTAAATTTGTTGGAAAAATCCCCGTCTAAACATGCACACGCCGCAGAAACTTGTAAGTCCAATTACACTGTAAACTAGACTAGCGAGCGGACATCTTCCAATGAAAGAAGGTCCAGTCCCGTCCACCATGTATTCATGGCTTTCCAGTCTGTACAGTGGACTGTAAACAAGAAATACCATGTGCTTTTTACCTGGTTCCCAGTCTATGATTAGGCATATGGGACAAATCATCATGATTAAAGGGATTAAACATGGCTAGTTTCCAGACCTAAATTTGGTAGAATTTGGCTGGTCTCCAGACTAACTGTAAACTTGCTTCTGTTAAATCGTGAATGCAAAATTTCAAGGCCATTTATTCATAAGAAAGGGTCATTTAAAATTGTGCACACAAGGCAGGTTTTGTTGTACAGTTTTTCACGCCAAGAACAATAACGGAAAGTTTAATTGAAAGCAAATATGATGAGATGAGATTTTGTCAGGTTATGGTTGATGTGTGAATCTTTTTTTAAGGTTGTCATGGTGACGTGATTGTTTCCATGGTAACGTAACGTGTCTCCTAGGTAATTGATTTATTTTTTACACTTACTGTGTTGTCACGTGGCATATTTGCTGTCCTATCAGAGTGTGCATACAAAAATAAAATTTATGTAATTCTTATCTAGCCATAGTACATTTGAATGGGTACATTTGAAGATGTGCATGTATTCAGGGGAGAGTTTTACCGAATGTTTGCTGTAAGGCTTTTATTTAATTGTGTACGGATGACACTGACAGAATTTTTATTCAGTGTGACAATCTGGAAAATGAAATGTAAATGGTGCAGATGGTAGTTTAAATTGTCATTAGATTATTTCTTCTAATTTATCTTGATGAAAACTGGAATCTAACCATTTTAAAAGTAAAGGTCTTACAGTAAGTATTAGATCGCAAACTTGTGTAATCCCACCCAATGAGATACATGTGTCTCTGTCAAATGCGCAATCGCCCTTTATCTGTACTACTGTACACTACACTCTCTGTACATGTATCTATCCGCCGAGCATTATTAACATGTCACAAATAAAGAATAACAAAATGCACAACTTCGTAAAATTCCAGTGTATCACTAAATAATGTGTCGGGTAGTACGTCTCTTGATGCAACGACCATGTAGCGTGAATACTTTCAAGCTGCCAATACATGTATACAGTATGTCTGTGTGTTACGTGCATTGTACAAGGACTGGGAGCTCCCCCAACGCCCAGTATTCCTTGTGCATGTACCTGTATACACGCATACATTTGCACTTTAACAGACGTCTAGATTGCTGCCTCCACTCAGAGTACATAACGTCACACCAGTTGCCCCAGACTGCACAGCTGACATAACGTTATGACAATACGTCTGATTTGACCAAAATAGAGGGAACTCGCTATTTGCTGCTTGACTTCAAGTAGCAACGGACCAACAAAAACACCCGTGTAACTTAGTCCTACATCATTTGGTAGGCAAACTGCCAAATGGGTGCTGGTATAATGTGTAGCTTACAAAATGGTAGGATGCACAACTCTGATAGGACAGTGTTTTACAAAAAGTGATGGAAGCTTTTATTTTTATATGTATAAAAACTAAACTAAAACGTACGTGTTTTGTGAAATGCCCTGTAATGTTGCCATGTTAGACATAAATGGACAAAATAAAAAAACGAAAAATACATTTAACTAAATCGAGTTCCTGTTGAATTTATTTGTGTGGGTGTGTACCGTATTTACCAAAATTGAGCCCCCCCCCCCCCGCAACTAAAATTAAGGACAACCTCTTGCAATACCAATTTATTTGAGTGTTTCCTGATGTGAAACTTTTCGATGGCGACTCTATTGGCCATATCCTGAAAAGAACGCCAAGTAATCATATAGATTAGCATCTTAAACAGGTTAATCTCTTCATATTTGTGTGTCAATTTCTGTTATGTTCAGCCATACTTGACTTCAGTCTTTCGCCTAAGAAACTGATTGTGTTGAAAACTAACTTCATTCCACTTTCCTAAGCGAAGAAGTAGTACCAAGAAATAGTTCTGTTGCCGTGGCGTTTTCATTGGTAACATTGTGACGTCATGCATTCATTCAAAAAGTTCATCATTCGACGGACACACAACTTCACGGCTTTTCTATGTTGTATAATTTATTAACCAAAATAAATAAACGAGTTTACAAGGATATCAAAACAGTCGACTAGCAGTTTGCCATAAGTCACAGATCTGTGCTTCACATGGTCCATTGTGAACCACTCGTTGGTTAAAGTAAAATATTCCTGATACCAGACACGTCTTATTTATTGGATCACGTCAAGATGACATGAAACTTGTACTTTTGCCCCTTTCTTCTTCTTTTCCTGAATTTTCAGAGCGACATGAAAGAAAATCTTAACAAATGAAAAGCGTGGCTGAGTACTACATTCTCATGTTAGGGCCCGGCCACACCAAGATTTACGTTTGCTTTTGCTCTTGTTATAGCATTGGAAAATGGACGTGTAAGTTTCTAATGAACAAAGTGTGCGTGCACGTGCGTTACAACCTGTAGGGTCATAGGACACACTATAAAACTGTGCACGTACTGTTGTCAATTCTTTGGAATAAACCCAGTCTAATCACGCGTGCAATGCAGAAACTTATACCCCAATGACTGGGCCTCTATTTAGTTTAATGTGATGGCCACACCAACCGGCAAACACTAATCAAACTCGGGCTTACACAGCGCAATTATACAATCAAGTGTGTCTGAAGCTTACAATAAACATATGAAGATGAGCGTTTATAGAAAGCATATAGCCAAATGCAATAAACACAAGCTGGATAACTCGATTTCGGATAACTCGATATCCCTGATAATTCAATCAAATTTTCTGCTTCACTCCACATCGATTCCTATGTTATTTTACTCTAATAATTCGATATCCCGCTTGATTCGATTGAAAATTCCACACCAAATAATCAAATTATCCGGGGATAAGTGTACACGGTAGAACTTGTCTTGAGTGACACCGGAAAGGCAGGGTGTTGCCCGGGGGGGGGGGCGGGAGGGGGTTTCACTAAAGTTCTTTGTTCGGGCGGGCAGTTGTTCACTGAGCAGTGATTTCAGTTTCCAGAAAGTTTTGGAATAGTACAAGTCTAAACCAGTAGATTTCCTATTTGGTGGCCTTGTTCAGTGCCGAGCAGTGAACAGCTTGTTCCGTGGCAGGGGCTGACACAAAAAGCAAACAAGGAGGGAACAAGCTGTTCATCCTTTGTGAAAAAAACCCCAGGACAGGGTACATGTAATTTAAACTAGTTTGTTTTCAGGGAAAAGTGTCGTAAAAAGACAGGATGTCGTTAAAGATGTTGCACAAGACAAGTTGTACTGAATGTGTTTACTCTTAGAAGCGGAGGTACTTGGATTTTAGATTGTGCAGTAAGACTTGCAATGTAAATGTTAACTTGTCCCCTTAACTACAAGTCTGTTGTCATCGGTTCATTATTGAGAGATACAACTGTTTGCGCCGTTTTAGCCGTACTTTCCTGCGACTCTTTAGTATTACCACCGATCTTCATCTGCACTGTAAATTTACTTTTACTGTCCGTCTCACTTTTAACTGTGTAAGTACTATCCTCCGATGTTCCATGTCCAGTTCTAACCGGAGTCCCATGTCCTGTGCTCTTGTCCATGTTCTGTACTGCATTAGTACCACCACAATCCCCATCCTCACTGCTTCTTACTGTAATAGTACTACCACCATGTGCACCACCACTGCCATTGTTACTATCATTATTTTGTACTGTTTTAGTGGGTGTGCCAGTGAGATGTGGCACTGATCTGATGGGAGAGTCTTGGTTTGCCTGGTTACTAGGCACAACCGGGTCTGGTCTCGTGGCTTGTGCGCCAGGCTCTAATAATAACTCTGACGTCGTGAGTGCACCATCAGAACGTGATGACGTCACAGTTTGAGGCCGTGATGACGTCACAGCATACAGGTCCATGCGCTGCGTATTTGCCTGTGTAAGTTCCTGTGCACTTAATGGTTTTATGTTGTAATAATTAAACCCTTCATCATCATCCTGCTTCACAATATCCCGCCCCGCACTGTTGACAATGTACACATCCTTACAAATCAGCACTGACCCTATCACCACTAGCAAGAACCCGATGATCAGGAAACTCGGACCCAGGATGAGAAAGTCGCGCAAATCTGCGTCATCACCGTAAAACGTCAGTCCGATTCCGAACGCCATGAGCCCGACGCCGAGGAGGAAGAAGAAACACTTTGTCTGACACTTTGTGATCTCCTCCTCACGCGGGCGAGATCTGTTCAAAACCTTGATGTTCGGAACTTTCATGTGCATGAGATTAGTGAGGTGCGCCACCCCTGCTCGGCTGTGTTGCGCTGACGTATCCGGCTGTTGTGCCGCCGTTTGGTGGGTTTGGTGCTTGTTCCCTGTCGTCGCTGTCGTTCTGTCATCGTCATTGTTGTCGTTGCTGAGGTTCTTGTAGTTGTCATCAGCAACTGGTGCAACTCTCCTACCGATCTTTAGTTTAGAAGATATCGGCGCACTGCCACTGTTTTCTGATGAATTTTTCTGCTGCATTGTGGTAGAGATTCACATTCAGTGCCTGGAAGTCACTTCAGTCAGTGCCTTCACATCTGCAAATAAAAAGAAAGAAACTAAAATGGCCATTTTCACCATAATTTCAAAGAAAATAGGTCCAGATGGACCTGAGCTCATTTGGCATTATTATAAACTAAGACAATATAAGGCACAATGTTACATAAAAGTAAATAAACATCAAATCTCAGATGTGATCTTTAAAAAAACACAAATATGGCTGCCAAACTGGAAATATAGGTGACCTTAATCCAAATTTTAATCTAAATAAAGTGGTTATGTAGTTGCATAAGATGGCCAAGTATTAAGTCTGTATCATTAACTGTATACCCAGTAAGGGTCAAAGAAAAATACAAATATGGCTGCCAATTTAAGAATAAAAGCCACAGCAACATAATGTGTCTAAGATATGAGGCCTCTATGATCAATAGTGTGCTCAGGGTAGCTGTGCACAGACGACGACGACAATGACAACGGACGACGGACACTGCATGATTCTGTAGGCTCTTTGGCCAAATGAGCCAATTAAGGTTTTACCCCTTATACTCTAAAATTATACGTGCCATCTGTTGTGCTTGATATCTTTTATTTTTTCTTAGTGGGGACGGGAATACGTTGACATACTTTATCATTTTTTCCACGCAGTACAATGTTTCTCAGATTTCCACTTGAAGGATATTTATCATGAGTCAATCATTCCAAACTTACAAACTATTACTCTATCAACACGCTTGTAATGAAAAAAAAAGCCTATTATTAGCACTGAACTGTGCTTGAAATGGACGCAACACTTATTTGTAACTAAGCAAACTTGATACACAAACCATTCCACATTTCGTGGCTACACATATTACACCCACCGCATATTTTGGTTTCAATATTATTAAATCGTATTCCTTATTAACATGCCCAAATTCCTCGAAGTCTTAAGTCCAAATAATGATATCACATACCTCTTGCTCACCTCAATAATCTTTGTGTATTATATTGTACTACGTTTTCCAAAAAAAAGGAAAAAGTCATTTCAGTTCACGTTGTGTATTGTAACCAATCCATTTTATGTAAGTGATGAGATTTAAAAGATAAAGCTATGGTTGGTTTGTTTACATTTACACAACAGAGATTCAAAGATTTCTCGGACAAGTCTTGACCTGATCTTAACGTCACACTTTTTCTTAAATGATCTAAAGTTTTCAGGTTTACACTGAAAGTTCCATTAATTCAAACATATCCACACAATATCAGTAAATTCTTTTCACAGCTAACAGCAAACGCTTTCAGACTAAGCATTATTGTTGCTTTTCACATTATCAATGATTCATTTAATTTGTTTGTCGTCACGAAAACATCAAGATTTGAAAGGAAAAAATAATGACCAAAAAGATATGTTTTGTTAGAAAATATTACTATACCATGCTGCAACAGTACTGAAAATTTTATTAATTCCTTTTTCAGTTTGTTTGCTTTTCTGATCACTGTTCTAAAAATATTGGGAGTCAATCCTAACATACACGTAATCCTACAAATAAAACACACCCTTTCTTCACAGTCCACTCCTCCCCGGATATATTGATATCGCTTATTTTGATATCCCACTTATATCGGTTAAAAATCCAGCGCCAAATTTGTTCCATTGACCCCAATGTTAATTTTCCCGCTTATATCAATACTTTTGGGAGAATAGATGTAATGATCATGTACCACATCATACTTTCTTATTTTGCTATTATTGAGCAATTGAATTTAGTGGCTCTTTGTAAATTGGCTTGTTTGAAGTGACTTCTTGCATTTTCTTTAATAACCCCACCAAATATGAGAAATAAATCTACTTGTCTTTGGTGGGAGTGAGGTGCCAACACCCAGTAAAAGCCTGGGGAAGCGAGCAAAAACTTGAATTGAGTAAGAATAGGCCAGCCGATTTAACCCTCATTGGCTGTGCTGCGGTGCATTCATATTATGATCAAAGAAATAGATCTTTTTAATGACTAAGACTAAGTTTGGTATTCCCCAATACACGATCTGAACGTGGAAAAAGCATGCAGACAAAATATTCAAAGAATCATGTTATGGTCAACAGAAAAGAAAGTATGTATCTGTTCAGTGTTGGCACAGAACAAAATATCAATGCCAAGTAGCAGGGATACCATGTGCAGGCAAGACACTCCATCCCCAGAGTATCCAGAACAGAGTAAAAACATGTGTTTTGAAAAAAAATTGTTGATCTGGATCAACCCCCCCAAAGAAAAATGTTCTGGAAACTCCCTTACATTCTAAACTTAAGAATATGTTAGTAGGAACTAAAATGGAACAAGGAAAACAAATCACCCAAAGATAATGTGTTTAGGAAGAGAAACTAAAAAACTTACTAGTTTAGAATAAAATTTATAAAAAGACACATTTGCCGACTTGGCGGTGACATAAAAGACAAGGCATTGTTGTTTGTTACTATATTTAGACAGACATTGCTGATCTGTGCAGGTTTGCTGAAGTCACATGATGTTAACATTCTTTGATGTATGCCACTCTACACACTCAGGGGAGGGGGAAATCAAGTTTAGAAGGTCAAAGTTCCTTTGTGGGCAGGGTTATCAAGTTTTCTGCACATGCAGGAGTGCCAATGATAAGAAAGGAAATTGGGTTGGATAATGCCATCTTTTGACAATGTTTGGGGTTAGGTGTAAAATTGGTCAGAAGTGCCAGACCTTGCCCAACTCTCAGTGCATTCAGACGTGTTTGTTTCTAGGAGTATCTGTTAAGTTATGAGTTTGAATGCACAACCAATTATTGTCACTTTTGGTGGCATTCTTGCTAGGCAAGAAGGATTTGCTTGCCCCTGGTGTGGTCTAAGGGGAATGTCACTCCATTGGCTGAGCATAGTACACGAACAAGTGTGCACTGCAGTCCACCAGGTTGTGCCAAATTCAACATTTACCATTCATTACTGGCTATTAGATGCCAATGGCAGACAGGACAAGTGGCCTTGCGGCCACATGTTTGTTATTTGTAGGCACTGTGTATGGTGTATGGTTTGGACTCTCCCCATCCATGCCCACCATAAAGGTAAATGGTTATGCACTGAGATAAAATGGAAACTGACCCCAAACCACCCCCAGATGAGAGGTCCTGGCCGTGGTTCAGGCAGGACCAAAATAATTTAAAGTTATATTTTTCTTTTTTTTGCCACAAATGTCCAATTCTAATGTGTTGTATAATTCTTTATAAATTTAATTTATTCAGATTTGTTAGATAGGTGAGGTTGCTTAGCTATGTAATTTTGAAATCCTCAATTTTGGATTGCACAATTTAGATGGCAAGTGACGTCATAATTCTGATGACTGAGACATCTGGGGTTTTGTTATGTTTTGGTTCAAAAGGGTACCATACTTCTTTTATGACTAATGAAAACTTTTACTGAGGTTTGAACAGGTTATCATGTGAGATGTAAGATTTCCTAATAACTGTATCAAGTTATAACTTGTTACAGTGGACAGTATATAATTGAAGATTTTCCAGGCTTTTTTACCATTGCAAAATAAGAAAGTATGGTGTGGTACATGATCATTACATCTATTCTCCATTGTTGCCAAGTAATAAGAATAGATAAAAGTATAGTTTACTTCTGGAAAAAATGGAGAAATGGAAATGAAGAAGAAAAACAAAAACTTGAACAAGCAGAAAGAAACATTTAAAAAATGTTAAAAAATTTAATTTGATGTGATATTTTATTCAGACTTTTTAACTTTTTAACATTGGAATTTGGAGTTTTCTGTCTGAAGATTGATTATAGTAAATAGAATTCAGAATTTAGAATATTAATAACCTGGAATTGCATTACAAAAAATATTTTTTAAATCCCAGGACTGGACAAATCTTCAAATGTATATGGATTCAGGTAAATTTAGAAATTATTCCTTTTACTGGCTAGAAATGGGGAAATTGATATCAGTTTGGGTCGCACTTTTGTCGGTGTTTGAAATGTTTGTGTGTGATAAATCTGTAGGGAGAACCAGTGTCTTGAATAAGTTTTTACAATGTAAGCAGTGAAAGTTGAAATATAGATGTCCTTCCTAACAATTTTTGTTGTAACTAATTTACAAGTCATTTTTCACTATTTAAAATGGAAGTGGTTGTGTTCCGTTTGTGTTAAATTTTAACTAAAAGTTTACAAAAGTGAGTTTTACAATTGGTTGGTTGTTTAAGGGTGAAAAAAATGGAACACTGTAATGGGCCTTGTGGTTAAGGGTCACATATGTTACATATAGAACTAACGGTTTTTGAAATGTGGGTGAAAACAAAATGACAGTTGAGAGTGTTCAG
>JBCAUI010009015.1:0-22332 GCA_038406195.1 Haplosyllis anthogorgicola | reverse complement strand
TCACTTCCGGATCTCGTGCAAACTCCCGGAATAATGCGGGAAAAGCAAAAATTAGACTAGTATTTCACAACGTGACATACCTATGTATTAGCTAAATTTATGAGACACCATTTAGCGTAGGGTCGAAAATTCTATTTCTTTTATTTGTTGTCTTTTCAGCTAAATTACATGGAGGTAGCGTTAAGAATCTTCGCACAGGCTGAATATTATGTATGCTGCAGGTTGGATGGATCAATAACCATCGGAAAGTTACAATTTGCTGATAAGAATATTACATCTGGTGTCTATCTGCCGAGAGAAAAAACCGTATTACTTTTTTATCTGTTGCATTAATCGGGTTATTCGGGAAAGGAAGATTGGGTAGAGCAAAGTAAGGTATTGATATGATGGAACTTTCATTATTTTCTGAATGATTGTGAATAACACTACAGGAGTAAAGGATGACATAGATACATGAACTTAAGCTTAAACGTCTTTGTTGAGAGTGACAGGAGTTTAGTTCTGAACGTTTCACAATTGTAGCATTCCTTAGAAGCTGCATATCAAAGTTGCTAAACCGTTTTCACTTCATTTAGCTATTCAACACTGAGGAACAAAACCTTGAATGAAAACATTTCACTTGGGTCTCTTAAGGAAAACCCTTGTGAGGCATAGAAAGATCCCCTGTCTACTGAAAGAAAGTCTCCATTTTACATCACAGAGCTCTATTCTGTGGAAGAATACTTTAATGTATGTGTATTGCACCCAATATTTTATTGAGATGCTTGTATTTATGTATCCCATATGAAATCATAAAACCACATGAATACCTATTTACTTTCGATGGGTGGACTGGTGTAATCATGTGAACTCTTTCGGGATAATGCCGTTTTTAGTTTTGAGTATTCCTAGAGGGTGATAGTATTGCCTTTAAGTGTTAAGAAATTTAACGTTTTAGTAGTGTTAATAACTACTGCTACCGAGCACTAAATACAAGGAAAACTTGAAAAAGTATGAAATCCTTCAAATTTCATAAAGAAATGAAGTGAACCTACTTTAACGACGACAAATTAAAAAAATAAATATATAAAAGTAAATATACAATTTGTGAGAAGTCGGCTAAATTATAACCTCATAATAATTTAACGAGAAAATACAAATATCAAATCTCATTTCAGTTTAAATTATCGGTTCCTAATCTGAAATGAAATATTTGGAGCCATCCATCAATCATAAATTGTAAGGAAGCTCAATTTTAATGCTAAACTGCAGACTGAGAGCAAACAAAAGGGACATCAGAAGTGCATTACTAGTGCATGCTGCTTTCTATGAACCAAGAAATTTTATTGCGCGACTAGCAATATCAGTTACTTTATCAAGGAATCATTTCATTTTCCAATATGAAACATATTAATAAGCTTGTTTAAAAACATTCCATTAACCATTCAATTTCATCGAGGCAATCCATCAAGTCTGCAGGTTAGATACTGAAAATAGTTTATCGAGAAGCACTTTAGTAGCAAGACTCTTGTAAATTGAAGATCCTTGTTTTCCATCAAGTTGGGATTTTCAGGAAATGTATGACCTAGCATGGAAAATAGTTTTCTTTATCGCAACGTAGATTCTCAACACTGTAGACAGGCTGTCAAGATATTCAAATCTGTCCACTGCGAGTTGGAATCGGGGTACCACAGAGAAATCGGAAGTCCTACAATAAAACACAGTTCAGGCATCAACCCATCTCATTATCGTGATCGGTAACAGAGACGAGAATAACTGATTCAGTTCGCTAGTTGAGTTTTTGCAACCCCAGGTGATAACAAACGATTCATTTGTTGCAAAAAAAGTCCTTACATGCTCCATCCTTCCGTATGAACAGGAATCCTTTTTCTGTCTAAAGCATGTTAATCAAAATTATCAGCTTTAAATGCATCACAACTTGACAAGTAACCTCTAACGAGACAGCCTTCTAGCCCCGAAGTACCGAAATAATACCCATATCAATATATTAAACACACACACAGTTTGAACGTAACATTCAGGATGTAACAATGCAACTTAGATATTTCTGATCATATACTTTGCGGGCTGCATCGTCCTGTTAGACTATCCAAATCACAATAGCAAGTTCATTTTTCATTACGCATAATAGAATTGATGCGTACGAACAATGCAAATCAATGTAAGAATTATGTTCCAGGAATCGCTGAGCTGTCTTTGTTCAATCAGATGTGATGTCCCAGATTTTAGGCAAGAATTATTCAAAAGAAAGGATCAATGACCAATTGATTCTTTTTACCATCTTACTGGTCTATGGTTAATAAAATTCCCTTATTTTCACATCGAACTCCAGGGAATCAGATTTCAGGCCAGTTACAGAATCAGTTGTGCAAGTTAAGAGTTACGGCAATAACATCGCTGCTCCGTAGTTATTTATATCCGGCTTCTAAATCCGGTTACCGTTTAGCTACTGCCCCTTGCTCCAAGGGTTT
Source organism: Haplosyllis anthogorgicola (assembly GCA_038406195.1). NCBI lineage: Eukaryota > Metazoa > Annelida > Polychaeta > Phyllodocida > Syllidae > Haplosyllis > Haplosyllis anthogorgicola. The sequence goes on along the minus strand of JBCAUI010009015.1, from coordinate 19,861 downwards.
GAACTCGACTTTAAGTGGCCACTGCTTATCCTGTCATATATAAGAGTGTGCTTGGTGTGTAGCCAGTGTAGGTATTTGCTTCTACGCTATTGGCAAGGGGGCTGTGTATGTCGCCTACACCGAGACAGCGGTACAAATCCACTTGGACAAAACTAACTCTTTAGTAGGCCTAGTAGGTTAATTTTGTAAAGGCAAGTGTATTAACATAGTGTAAGATATTAAAAGTGTCACCATTACACTTTTAAATGAAAGAAATCAATCAAGCATGAGAAAATGTAGTACAGTCTCACAACATCGTGATGACGAATAGTATATTTTTTCTACAATCTTAGTTTCAACTTTATCATGTTGACAGAAAACTTCTTTATTATCTTGCAAACACATTCTCTTCTCGGACGTAAAAATAACTTGTAGGTACCTTCCTAATTAAATCATCTTCCCCAAGTGTGAAAAGAACACGTTTTCTATTCGCAGTATAACAAAGACGGGAGAAAATTGTACCATTTTTCTGGCCACGAGAAATGTAATAAGGAAGGAAGTAGGTTTTGTGTGGCAGCCTCGGGTTTAATGGTGATGAAGTAGTATTTAAACAGCAGTCTGTATTTAACTTTCACTCCCACCAGAGACGTTTATTACTGAACAGAATAGAGTGGCTACTCCTGAATTTATTCTACAGCCACATTATAAACGTGGGCATTTGAAACAGCTGGTCTGGCTGTCTCATGGTACATCTAAAAGACCATCCACTCTTCTGTAAGGCTTTCCATTTTCACACTTTGAAAGACTACATATGAACAACTATACTGTTCAGCACAAACGATTTCAAAAGCTCTTTGAGATATGAGGCAATTTTGAAATGCAAACAAAAATAGTGCTGACAGGATGAAAAATGCCTGTAAAGACATATTTAATGATAAATGTGTTGTCGTTAAGCAAAGGAAATCTCACAATTAAGCAAGCAAGCTCTTACTGCGGAAATCAAAGTAACTATACAATGCAATGCAGTCTAAATATTTCATTTGTAATAATTGCATCCCGTTATGCCAAACGATTTTCTTTTCCAATTCCCCTCGATATTATAAAGGGAATTATTTTGTGGAATCTGTTGCCAACTGATGGTTACGTAAACGCTATGCCACCGTTCTAGCATTTTGTAGAAATATCTGTGCGGCTCGTGATTTTAGAAGCAGAGAATTTAAAAACATCTACTGGAAAATACACAATTTAAGGCTTCAATGAAAAATTCCAAGTTCTAAATCTACAAAGGAAAGCTCAGAACACTCTGCCAGGGAACGTAATTCTGATCTTAATGAATTCAATCTCGTGTTTAAAGAGAAAAATTGTGCAGAAGCTGTAAGTAAAAGTGAAAACACGGCTGTGTATTCTCCGTGGACAGGGCCCGAAGAATCTCTCCCGTAACCGAATCTTACTTGCGTAAGCTATGCCGTTTATCTCAGAGGGCACACAAGACTCCAAATGAAAGCTTAGCGTTATTTTCTTGTACTCAAGTCTGTTCAGATTTCAGGCGTATCAGTAAGTAATACCATTTTAAACGTTACACAGATTGTATATCTTCTTAAAGCCATGAATAGAACAAGCTTTATTTGAAAAGACGCGATCAATATAGATTAACTTTTTGCTGTTTCCATGCGATAACATACAAGAAAAGCTTAAGCTCTTCTCATTCCACTAAGTAGATTAAATCTGAAATACTTTTTTCTGGGCCAGTAACAGATCCAGTTACTTTAAAAACATGTTTTGTTGTAGTTGGACTAATGGATAAATACAAATACATATTTGCTCATTTATAAGCATTTCAGATGTTATGATAAAGCTACTTTTAATGAAAGTGACCATCTTTTTGTTAAACATGGTAACATCAAGTAAAACGGTGGGAATCTTTAGTATTTCACTGTTGCCTTTTTGTTTCAGAGAGCAGCAACTCGTGAAAATCAATGTTTCACTCCAAAAATGAAATTTAGCCAAATCATATGCCGTCCTGACATTTCGTATCATGTGATTACTTAAGAAGCAATGACCGTAATAACAGCTAAAGTGCTCACTCCAGTAGCGCAAAGCAGTTACCGCTTTTGCTCTGCTGAAGATAAAATATTAGTCAATATGAAATAACTTAGGCATGACTACTTCATGTCACTCCCATAGGTAAAAGACTTTGTGAAATTAACAGCTATGAATTGTAAAGCGGCGAGGCAAGGAAGCTACTTTGCAAAAAGTGCTCTACAAAGACAAGGAACCTGTTCATGATGGCAAAAGATGTTTTTTGCCACATTTGTCATTGTAGATAGCATAATTTTGATGGATGAAAGCTCGCCCGCTTTCAGTGACAACTGCAGACAACAGCATCATGCGAGATCACACTTCTTTCTATTGCGAGTTAATAAGATCAGGAAAGAACGGTTTCGTAAATACCCCGAATATAATGACTGCATATGAATCTTTCACAAAGTACGGAACTGGACCCATTACGACGTGCTTTGCATCTAGAGTACTAACAACTACATTTAGTCTCACTTGCTATTTCAACATGTATATATTTTTACAATTCTCTTGTCGTGACAGACTTACAGTCAGGAAAGACAAGGATATTTCCTGTGCTTTTACAACACAGAGCCTCCGGCTCAATCCTCTTTTGAATTGAAATATTTTCATAAGATTACAACATTCGGTGCAGAACGCTTGAACAAATCCATATCCATTAGAAACTTACAGAAATTGTTGATAAGAATATTACAAAGTACTCTTATCTCTTCATCCAAACGTACAACATTATTATTATCTGTTTCGAAATCTAGCAATGATTGTAGATGTAAGAGATAGTGCCGTTCAATACTCTGATCAAAGACTTGTCATTTTCAACTGAGCTCAAACATTTACTGCGATAATTAATGTACTTCCTCTCTTCTCCCTTAATTTGAGTTGGTATTGGGCATTGATTCATTTAAAACGCTTTTCAACCGACTAGATCTTCAATTTAAAACACATTCCAGATACAGGGATCGATGGGAGTAATGAGCAATATCTTCTGTCGTAATATTTCCTGTGGGGACTCTTATGCAGTCGACTCCATGTATTGCTATTGTTATTCCAAATTACTGCGTCATTTCTACAAGCCAAATCTAGTGATACACTTCCAGTGTAGTCAGTAAACTTCATGATCCCTCGATACTGTCTTTACGTCCAAAATATTCACATGTTCACAAGTACACGTTTAACATTCACATACAACAATGCTTAAAACTGGTAGACCGTTTACTTGTCTGTATCCAATCTATTCAGCAATTTTCGCGAGCTTCTTTCAGCTGTAATGACAAGATTACGAAGTATACAGGACGGAAACTTCGATCAATTAGGAAATTTATTGTCAGCTGTCGGCGGTAATTTAAAACTTTTCCTTAATTTGCCACAACAGGAAAAATACATAACCCGCACAGTATTACTATGTCTCGGGTTAACCAGGCAGGTTAACCTTTACTTTATTTAGTTTGGATTAAAATAGATCCCTTACTAAGAAATGCGATTAATTTACACGAACCTGATAACTTTTAATATCATCAAATTCTGTACATCAGGTAATCGTATCGCTCCCCAGTGTTTTTCTTAATCTGAAGACAGTTTGACGGGAATTCTCGGATACAGGGCACTGATGGCGTGCCTAGCAAATCATGCAGGAAACCCAATAGAATAATTTTGAGATAATGATAATGTATGAACCACCATCCAATGTTCCTGATATAATTCTGTTTGATGAACACAGAAATAAACTCCCAATTAGTGAGAAAATTGGAAGTAAAATTGCATGTCCCGAACACTGTGTATTCACATGCAAATTCAAAATGATTTTTGACAGTGACATAAGTTACACATTTTATAAAGATATGTAATTAATGGTTTAACCATTCTGTCCATTACCTTCATGAACACTTCCATGATATATTTACCGTCACTGGCGAAGGCATGATTTCTTATGTCAGATTTCCCCCGAAGTCGAGCTAAACAGGTGGATCAGCTTGGTTCTAGACACTCGGAGTCCAAAAGGCCTTGTGTTGACACGACAATGTCTCGTAAAGAAACGGCGGCTGCCCATCATGTAGCACGGAAAGCAAGTTTATACGACAAACCTAAACCTCAACGAACACATTTTACAATGGGATTCCCAGTCGACGTACCTCACTGACTGGGATGGTAACTTGCAAAGAAACTAAGAGAACTATTCTTTGGTGCGGCTCATTGCCTCAAACCAAATACAACTTTCTCTCTTAATCAGTGCAAATAGTAGATATTTGACATCTGCTTAGGCTGCCTGTTTTCGCCTTCAAAATGTCACTTAGTCTAGGTAAAGTGACGTAGACAGCTCGGGATTGGGCTAGCAGGTGCTCTTTACGTGAGTAGCTACAAGTCTTACGGTACTTTGTGTTTCTGTAATTCTTGTGGAAACAAGAGAACGGACTTTTTAAGGTTCTTATGTCACAGATAAAAGATTTGTTTACCGTCCTCTGAGAGATCCTTTCTAAGCCCGGCTTACATGCAGTATGTTTTAGCTTCAGCCCTCAAGATGTGCAAATTCTTCCTGACTTTTAGCAAGACAAATTGAAATGCCGATACTATTGAAGTATGCACTATTTATACATAATCAGCGATATGCAAGATTCTAATTTTTATGATAAAAGCATTCATGCATTTGGAATTTAAAACAGAAATGATAAAAAATCAATGTAAACTGACCGAGTTATCCATTTGTGGCCAAGAACAAATTATGTTGTAAATATTTAATGAAACAGCAATGACCGATTTATCTTAAAACCGTTATATCGGGGGATAATATCTCTACTTTTGATCTGTCGGTTTGCATTTAGAAATAATTAAGATAGTGACATGCTACTTTACAGTTTTGCGTCCCACGTACATTTCATTTAACAACACTTGTAATCAAATCACTAGAGCCATTACGGATTCAGCAAGTCAGATCCACTTTTTCTAGTTGCACTTGATAAAGAGCAAGACGAGGATCTTTGACATATGAATCCATTATTGCAATAATCTAATAAAAAAACTAAGTGAGGGTCAAATCGGATGACAAGAAAATATGAAGCAATAACAATACTTTCAAGAAATTTGTTAGATAAGAAACTTATTACTAAATTACTTACAAAGCGAGAGGCAATATGAATCTCAAGAGACAAAAAACAGGAATCGCGTGTTCTTAGCCATTTGTTCAAGCAACTTTCCACGTCTACTTTTGTGACCAAATCCATCAGTTCTTTAATGGTAACTTCTGCAAGTGGTCATACATCAAGCAAAGTGTGCATCCAATGTCATGACGCATTTTGCTTACAAAGCAAAAACTATACAAAAAGCTTGCAATTTCCAGGCTGTATTCATTCCGATGATTATTTTATCGAGCAATTTATTCTGACATCTCATATAATCCAAGTGAATTATGGAACAGAATTTGACATTTTACAACAATACCCAGAGTAAAGTTACTATTCACGTTTTGTACTCGTTGTTGCCAATTAACGCATTCTGTAATGTAATCTCGAAACGGTTTTAGTTTTATAACAGCCACAGAAGAATGTGTTTTGCGTGTTTGAAATATCAATACACGTTGTTAAAAATGAAATTGTTGCTAAAATTTTAGAAGTGGTAAATTTGGTTGACTTGAAAAGTTGTCTCATTGACGTAGTACCATTATAATCGTTCTTTCATCAATTTACAGATGAAATAAAAGCGAAGCACATTCAATGTGGTGCGCGTTTTATTACGCCTACATGTTGAAAGCTTTAAAATATTAACAGCTTGAGATTCACCATTCCACTCGTACCCGAGCTGCCTTAAAGACGTTTTGTTCTTTATGCAACAAAGCACACTTATGACGCATTTTGACAAAAACCTCAAATCTCCATATAATTGCTTTAACTCTGCTGGGTAAAATGAATGGAGTCTGTGGTTGAAAATATAATGTTCTTATCTGAGAATGTAATCCCGTGGTGGGTATCGATTACTGCAGGCTGAACATTCTTTCACTTATTCTCAGTGATGTTACCATTGTACACATAAGCATTGAACTTCGAATGTAAATTGCGTTCTGGAAGTCATGTATCTTTTGAGCATTTTTTTCTTCAGCTGTACAACAAACCAATTACCAAGGTGCTGATACCCATGGAACGGTTTAAACGCTGCTGTATTTTTTGTCGAGTACCCACAAACCAAATAAGCATTCATTCCTAATAACATTTGTCTGTGACATTTCAAACTAACTACTATTTTTACAAGGAGCTGACTTAATGTAAAGGAGAGTGTTCCTTTGGTATTCTACTTGTTAATAGTCCAGTGTATGACCTGCTATTTAAGTCACGGTATTAAGAGCACCTGATACCTTTGTAAGCATCGAGCAGTATGTCTATGAGTGATTGTTCTGCCTGTGGTCTGTACGTCACTGATACACTTTCAATGTATTAGGCCTGTACAGTTAGCCTCTCTTCTATTGCGGGAAGACTGGTTCATACACGAAATAAGTGAACGTTATTGCATCGTATGGGGCTATTACTTTTTATCGGCAGCAAAAATGACAGCAGCCTTGTACTAGAATACATCCAACATGTTGTTCAAAATGCGTTTCCATTTATCTCTGACCGTCACAATTTTGCTTTATATTTAAGTAATAACCAAATTGCATGCGTCTGTAAAAGTGGGAACTGGTGGTGGTTGAAGTGCAAATACAGCTGTTTGATGGCAAGAGTAATTGACCTTAAATGTCATAATATTTTTACAGTCAAAGCTGACATCGAAGATAATGTATACAATGAATTTTACATGAACCATTCAAAGCCCAAGAACATTTTTCCTCTTCAAAATGGAAAGGAAATGGCACAAATCAGGTCCTATACGCGGAGTCATCCATCTATGGTCAACAGCAGGCAACTTTCTATGTTCTCTAATTCATTTAGCCTGCACCACCTACCTTTAATGGATTAACACTGGCCAATATGACCAATATGCTTCTCGCAATCTGACCCGTTCATAAAATACGGTTGCAGTCCTTTTTCGGATGGCTGATAGCTGTAGTTGGCAGGTCAAAGGACTGCATGGAATTATCTGATTTGGCGGCTGGTTTTGATCTGCCGTGTATTACATTAGAGACCCTTTCAAGCTGTGAAGTCAATATTAAAGAATAATTTCGGTCTCTTTTTTGCTGCAGAACCTACAGTGCAATCAATCACACTCTTGTGAGCACATATACAAAACAACGTCGAATATCTACATGATACCCCGAGGGAATCGATCACACTGTAATGAAGACATGAATTATTTGATTTCTTTTCATGACATTTAAGTAATTTGTGCCATTATTGAAGGATGATTGTGAAAATGGAAAAATATAAATCTAATTCTAAACATATAACCTGTACTACTAAGATTCCTCTTCACCTAAAATAGCACAAATCGAACAATTCACATATATTCTCCTTCCCTAAAAGGGACCAAATGCATATGAACAAGTACAATATTGAAAAGGCGTTAAATTCACATTGAGAAATTGCAAAAAAGGGAAAAAAATTATTGTGGAATAGCCGTAAAGTTGTGTTTATAACTAGTAATTATCTAAAATCGACGCTTAAGGTAAATGAACGTGACAGCAATGTAACATGACATTAAACACTTTTTAAAGTTTGCTTTATGTAATAAAGTCTATGATTAATGAAGTATATTACTAAAACCAGCTTCATAATGCTTATTTAAATGTTCTGTACGTAATGCTTGAACTACATTTAGCAATTTGAAAAACGCGTAATTCATTACTCAAACCACTGTTGTGTCTGACATCAAGATAGTTCAACTTTAGACATACATGAAATGGAATCTATAATAATTAAAGTGCTTTCGGAAAGGTTACATATATTGATAAAACACAGAGTTAAATGCATTGAAAACTTTGACATTTAGGTTTGATTTTCATCGTACAAAGCTCGAAACATTTTCAAAGTGCAGCGATCAGAAAAATGTAACTTCTGCCCTTAATAGCCAAATTTCGTGTCTGTCATGTCTTTACCTACTGTCTCAGTAATTGGTTTTTCTTCTTCAATTTTTTAGTTCAAATTATGGTGGGAAATGTAATGCAATGCAAGCGTTTAAAGTAAAAATACTTTACTATGTAATCAAGAAATATATCTTACCTTTGCAGAGTTTGGGATGTTTGTCGGCGCATGGCATCACCTGAAAGGTACCCTTCTTACAGGGTGCATCGCAAGCTGTAGAATTAAAAATACGGGCTGTTAGCATCACTGGTTCTATATAAAACGTAATCCAATACGTAAAATATACCAATAACATAAACGACGTGAACTGAGAACTGGCTTTATTATTCCACATGATGCCTTAAATGTAAAATGTGTTACTCGACGAAAATGGCAATCTAAATATTCTAGCAGCAGTATGACTGTTCCAATTTTATCCGTTATTTGTTCTGGATGTTAAAGAGTTAATAACATTAAATACGTCTGCCATTAAGCAAATTCCTAACAATGCTCCGCTGGACTGGTTCTGTATTCAAACATGGATTTTGTGCTATGTTGATGAATTGTTATGTTTTCCTTTATTTTACGACGCAGCTTCAGTGTGTATTGTTACATTGCCGTGTCCCCATCAGTACAATTTGCCTGTCATTTTGTTACAATTATACGCGACTTATCGCCGAGAGCTACAATTTGACTCGCTAATAATCTGTCTCATGCTGCTCTTTAATCTTTTTACAAGCAAAATATTTTTTCAAACCAGAACACGTGTGTTTTTGATCACCAAATCTACTGTTAACCATTGCGTTCCAAATCGATATATTAACATGGCGTTAAGTGTCTGTATTTTCATCTAATACATTATGTTGCATATTTTTTTCTCATTCGTATTCCACGATATACAAAAAATGTTGCCATGCAAACCAATTCGACTGGCCACGTATTTAACACAGTGTATTTTTATCAAGCGGTACCAATCGATAGCGGAAGATTTGTTATGTAAATCCGGTTCTGTCCATCCTATCTACTCTCACTGCCCGTGTACATCATTAAACGGTTGTGATCGAGTTTTATCCAGCGGTATAAACCTGAGCATCACGTAAGATCAATCCTGAGTGCTTGTATGTTGCCACTAAGACTTGACGTTGTATCCAATTCTGTCGGAACCGTATTCAGAATGATTGTTGACATAGCTTGACATGCTGAAAGACGTTTGTGACTGAATAAAAGCCTTCTGCTTCCCAGCTCCCTCCTCCCTTCTGCCTGCAGTGCCTGCAACGTCTCCTCCTCCTACTGCACAAGAAGCAATAAGTGATTGAGCCCAATCACATGGCACAGTTTTGGTCCAAAGTCTTTACCGCACTCAGAGTGTTGATAGATAAGCCCACGAGGTAGGCCACGCTGTTAATTGTTTCCATTGTGACCAAAAGGCAAATGATCTGGAGAGGTCATGGTCAGCAGCGCGAGTCCCCGAGGTGTGATATTGTAACTCTCCAACCTGCACAAATATCCCTGCACTTCGATATTGTAAGTTTGCGAACATTGCCACGTTCTTACATCTAACAAATATTGCATTTCTCATTGAACCTATCCTGCATTCATACGTTCCAACGTCCCGATGAACAATAACTAAACCATTGCATTTGAAAGATATTATACGTAGATCTATCTCGACATCTGCGGTTATTATTAAAAAGTCATAATTTTTATTGGACTCTTTTATGACTTTCATACGACTAATTTCAATACAACACAGATGTACAATTATTAGGTAGGATTAGATTTTATCACTCCGAGTATTTTTATATTGATAACAGCTTCTTTGCAATTGAAGCGCTCACGTAAGTTTTTCGAGGGCAAATAAAGTTATTTTTCCTTGTTATGGTCAACTGACACCATATAGTAGATTCTTAACGACAATAATTCTTTGAATAAAAGATTCCTGAAGGAACGCCAATGACAGAACTTTTGCACATAGTATACAGACTGACCCCACTGGCAAAGGAACTCGGGATCCTCAAACAACATGAAGGACTATAACCCGAGTTTGTTCCAACATTATAATATATAGTGACAATCCTGGTACATCTCGTGACAGTCTGGAAAAAAACCTGACTTTACCGTGGGACACAGGTATCGCTTTCTAATGTATTAAGCTCTGTATCATGTAACAGCACATTAATCTCTGGTTTTTTAAATTTATAGCATATTACAGTTTGCATGAGTGGGAGTAACAATGTTAACAGGACAATTCTATTTTAATTTTCTGTAAGTTAGTGTGCTTTTGCTAAATGATTTAAATCACGGTTAGCCTGCTACGTCCAATATTTAAAGGAACTGTCTGCTCCTTGGTTTAATGAATATTTGTCTTTCTTAAGGGTCACAATTTTACCGGTAGAAAAGGAAATGTAGAAACATAGATTTGCTTACTGTGCCAATAGACCAGCAAAGCAGTTAAAGTCTGATTGCCTTATTGAGGCGTGTAGGCTAGTCATTGATGCTTGTAAATACAACAGCTTCTTCATAAAAGAAGACTTTGACGTATGAGATACTCAGTTACAAGAGCCCATTCGCATATAGAACATTTCATCTACATCATCAGATGACAGTATATCTCATGGAAGCTTCTTGGAATTTAATATAATATTAATCCTTCTTCTTGCGATATATTCAGTACCAAATAAAGCTTCAGACAAGTTTATGCCTAACTGCTCAATTTATTCATTAAGTCGATCCACACGTAATCTGTTCATGCCAATGTTTGTTTGCTATTTATATTGCCTGAATCCGACGAAAAGTCATAGAGCAATGCCAAATTGCTCGCTGTGAAGGAACACTACCATGGAGCAACCAATAATAACTAAAAACCCAATTAATACACAGATAATGAATCTGCAAGACAAGTGCCAAAGAGCCTTCTCGCTTTTCTCTTATCACACATGAATCATTTGCCAGACTAGCTATTTTTATGAATAGCGGTAGTTTAGCTGATAGAGTACTGAACTTCTGAGCGAAATTCAACTTTTGGTCTTGGTGGTCAAGTAGACTATCTTAAGTAAGATCCCTTAACAAACCAAGATGTAAAACTTGGACTAGACAAGACAGGGCACACAATGTCAATTTTAATCATCTCTAGTTTACGTGTGAGCAAGGTTCTAAATTAGATCATTGTGATTATGATTTGAACGTTACAAAATTTAAAATGGCAAGTAAAACGCATCAGATCCTACCAGACGCAACGCATACATCTTTTAACTGCTTTTTTTGCAAAATGTGGTGAATTTCAAAGACGAACAGGTTGGCCGTGATTTATAATAAATAGTGTGGTAACAAGACCTACATTAAACATAAGACCAAATGGCGAAAAGTGTGAACAAAGTAAAATCGTCATGTTGAACATCACTCTTTGCATTCAATTTATTTCAGAAGTCTGAGGGCTATTGATTCTTGAGATCCCACTGACATAAGTCGACTTCCAATGGCAGACTGAAGAATTCTGAAATTTGACAAATCCCACGTTGCCATTAATTCAGTTTGTATGATGTAAGTTTCTGCCGTTTTTTATGGCTGCTGCCAGGAACAGAAGCCATTTCTAATGTCAGTCTTTACAAGGGTACTTCTTTTGTAAATGCTATGTTTCGTTACAGTAGTAGTCTCCCCGTCTGAATGTTAAACTCATGCAAAATTACCATTAGTTGATACATCGGAGCATTGCGGGCTTCAAGATGTGATCAAAAGTCACGTCGCTCTATTCTATTTTGTGTGGTCAATGTTTATGAAGTGTGAGACAATGTCAACGTTGCGCCGTTTCATCTGTTTTGCATCTTGACAAATTGTTGTTCTCATTTCGGCACGGCCTGTGTAGCAGAACTGTGTGAATGTTCTGTGTCGACGCTTGATGAGAAATGTTTTGTGTTGACTTTTGATGAGAAATTCAATTAAGCAACTAAAACAATCTACAAGAACAACATCCGTGCCATTCCACCATTTATAAGCTGTTATCAGCGATGCCACAAAAACAAAACTACACGAAGCTTTTCTGTTTTTCATGTAAGACAACGGACTTGTTTTCGTGATGCAGCTGATCACTTGATATTCATTCTCCTCCCGAACAAATTCGTAACCATATCTCAAAGAAAAGAAATCAAAGTACTTGGGGACATGCCTTCCCCTGTAAGCTTCGAATAATTTAATCTCGCACAAGACGTAACGACACTGTGTTTTGCAATTCTCTTTTGATCAGACCTGAGACTCTCGGTATATGTAAACAAGCACGCTTGTCATCCATAATACATTTTCTGTCGCCCGTTCACTTTGGGAGCTTCGTTGAATATGAAACAATCGCGTGCTATGGCCAAAATACAATATCCTATGTGGCACAACAAAGCGAGTTATGTTCGGTATAAATCAGTTTAAAGGCAGGCAGATGCACTGGGCAGTGCCAGTATCTTCCGTTCTTTTTCTGACAACAGTCGTTACTTGTCATGCAAAGGCCGCGCATTCATTTAGTCCAACCCATACCTGCAACATTTGACAAATGTATCACTGTGCTCTATCTTCTCTTCTTTATCTTAAATTTAATATCTTCGAAACCGACCGAATTAAATATTTAGAGAGCGTCTTGAAAAGATGATTAAATGTAGAAAAAAGAGAAAAAACATCTGACACGTTTCTTTCCCTTTGGCATTTCAAGTTACCTTGTGAATCGAGCTCCATAAATTAATGATAAAAGCACTAACATGAACTGCAGAAGGCATTTTGAGAACACAAAAATGTTACAAGCTTTCTGGATATCACATTTAGAATGTGTATGATTGGGTAATATCACAAGTGAATGTGACCTTTCTCACCACACGTAACTTCTGTACCGCTCGCCAATCCACTTTTGTCTAAACAGGAAAATCAGAAGCCAAATAAGGCTACACTAGGAAGTGTAATGGAGCAAATAATTCACAACTCCGCAGCCTTATTTGAGGAAAATGACCAGACTGGCCAGCTGCTTTAGACGGCTTAAAGTGTGTACGGATTGGCTCTTACATTCATCATGTAAACGAATTCTGTCCCCGTTTAATTCAGAAATCGAAACAGTTGCCCCTGTTCGCAATCAAGGATGGGGTGCATTTGTGTTTGTTCATGGACAGTCAAAGATTATGATTAAACCGCATTCTATTCAAACTCCGAATATAAAATACCTTTCTGTTGTCCAGATAAGAAAGCTTCTTGCAAAGATAAAAGTGAATACTAGAATGATAAATTCCAGTGACGTAACCAGAATGATACATATTGTTAAATCAGACCAAGAAACTTATTAATTTGGAAATATTTGGGAACAATGAAATTCCACGTCGTCAGACCGTGTTGAACATCACCGACAAAAACTATGTGTCAAATTTGTGAATTTTCACAAATTTTCATTACAAAAATATAAAATAAAGTCAATATTAAGTTTATTTATTCGCAAGATTTTTAATTATTACGTTTATTAAGAAATCTCATCGTTCCAAAACTCGATGAATTTCAGTCTGAGTCTGTACATCCACAAAACATGTGTTAGGATTATTCCAGAAGGTGACAAAGCTATGTAAGTTCAGTTTCACTGGATGTCTCAACAGGTTAAGACTTGCTTTTAAGTCTTGCTACCTGAACACCAAGTTCCTAATGGAAGCTTAAGGATCTTAGAAATTTGAAAATCTCACGTCGACATTAAGACACTGCCCATGCCACTGCTCAAGAGAAGTTTCTTTCCAGATTTCGATATTCCCTATACTATTTTCTACAGAATGGATCTTAGTAAATTTGAAACAATGAGAGATATATCAGATCCAGCCTTTTATCACTGAGCATTAGTCTCTTTAGGCAATTCACATATCTAATTCCCATCTTTATAGCCACACAAAGCTACCATGGCCTTGATGATCAACTTAAATTTGGTTGATAGAAACCTTAGGGTAATAAAAGTCATTTAAGACCATTGATTTTGCCGGATCATCACTAATTTGCATATGACCTTGAGAAGTTTGACCTGCATCTGGCAAATTACTGCCATAAGATCCGTTGTTCTCATAATGTTGACATGCGCTCAATTCACTGCATTAAAAGTACATATCCTTCCAAAGTATTCGCACATTCATTACCACAAATTTAGCTTCAAAAGGTATGTAATTCGAGTAGTTTAGACACTACATTTCTGTGTAACCAACAATCACAAACAACCACGAGTTTAAACGTTTTCAATAATTACCATTCTCTGTGTTGCCTCCTAGGAACTCATCGGCGGAACAAAGTACTCAATGTTATTAATGCAAATAGCCTAATGATTTTCAATTGCTGTTGTCTCACTCCAGACATTTCTGTCATCCTTCCCAAAGTTAAGCAAATAAAACAGGCAACCATGCAGGCTTATGCAAATAGGTCAATGAAATAACCATAATAATCAAGAGGTCGTTAATATATTACAAACATCTGAGAGGCACTGGAACTTGGTCCTGAAATTAATATAAGCAGTGACATGTATTCCCACATGTTACAAAATAAGCAGGAAGCCTCTCGTCTCACGTTCTTAAACCAATGTACCTTCTTTTGTGACTAAGACCATAACATGTCATGAACTGCGGTGGCATTTGGATCTTCAGCTCACAGTCCTGTCACCTTACAAAAACCTAAACCTTCTAAACAGGACAAGCTGAAGCCAAATACGGCTACACTAGGAAGTGTAATGGAGCAAGTAATTTACAACTCTGTAGCCCTATTAGACACAAATGAGCTGACTACCCAGCTGCCTTAAACAGTTTTAAGACACGCATATTGTCTATCTGCATGAATTCAAATTATTCTGCAATACATATAGGCTTTGTTTAAATTAAATGAATATACATTTAATAGGATATGATTGGATTCTATTGGTTTGACAGTTGGTATATACATGAAAACATGAGTATGTACCCTGATACCCCATATATGGGCTTGAATTCAAGCACAATTGAAACAAGTATGTAGCTATTTTCGAAAAAAATTACATTGGTGAGGAACATGCGAAATGGATATTACAAATAATTACATTCATAAATGTCCAGACATCGCTTGAAAGCCCCGTAAACATATACAGCCAGATAGCGACACAATATTACCTCACCCGAGGACTGATATCTGCTGGCATTCACAATAATTACTGCTATGAGTATGGAATAATACTCTATCCATCACAAATATTTGCTTTGGATTGTCTAAAGGGCTTCATTACCTCTTGTTGCCAAACAAAACAATAAGAAGTGTTTTACTACCGTTCATATCTACAATAGCGTCAACATATTAGCAATAAATTCCTGATGAATACAACTGAACGCACAATAAAATAACATCATAAGTAGGCATATAGGGTGCGATATTTGCACCATGGGAGCACTGCTCAATATAAAAAGTGCTTTTAGTGGGTAAAGATGATATGTTTTTATGACTCTGAAGTTTAGATAATAAACTTGGCTGCAAATACTTCAGTATCATCAACAACATTGTGATTTACCGAATTCACTAAATTCATCAAACAATCTCTGTGGCTGGATATTGCAAATTTTGTATAGATTCATATCAATTATTTTTGCTTTGGTCACCAAAGCAGAAATATTGTAACAAAGAATCATTTTAGTTACATCTCGCCACTCTTACACTTTTACTGTTTAGCTAGATTGCAAATAAGCCCAATAGAAAGCTTCACTTGATTGCTAACAACTACAAGTTTAGACAAAATGTTTGCAACCGGTAAGCTGCAGTTGAGAATTACGCTTGAAAGTTTATGAAGGAGACAGTCTTAGCCAGTTGGCCATGAAATTTCAACAGCTTAAGACCGCTTTTCAAAGGTAGAAATAGTATGCGTTGAATTGGGGATGGATTTTCAGGACTTTCACGAATCCCTAGACGGTAGTAACTCACTTGGCATGTTCCGTGTTTCATGTCCTGAACGAGAATAAACAGCCTCAGTACTTAGCCCAGGCCATGTCGTCATCTTGTTTTTTCTGTTGGATTGAATCGTAAATCTTAAAACCACTCTATTTTACTTTTCTATTAGAAAATAACTTGCATTCATCAGACGTAGGATCTCACTTTATCAGAAGCCGAAAATTTATCGATGCGCTAACAACCAACCCCAACCCAGTATTGCTACACCCCAGCCGTCAGCCCTTAAAATATTAAAGAGCAGTTTGTTGACTTAATGAAAAGTGTGGTTTTAAGATAATAGTTTCAGGGAAACAAGGCCATACACAATTATTTTTACACACGCTTTGTATCATTTAAAGTTAATATCCGCCAATCAAGTCAATTAATCCAATACTCAAGTTACACAACTTCAAAGTTTCGTTTCAGTCTGATAATCCAGACATGTGTTCTAACGTTAAAGCTCCTGAACGAGAACAATATCAACGATAATTTCTTGACTTTGATCGATTGCGCCAATGAGCTTGATGGATACTTATGGATTACGAAAGTGACAGAGTTATGGTTTAGAGAACTGAAATTAAAATGAATATGGGACAGGACTGTTGTTGTTCAGCTACATTATCAGTCTCGTCAATCTGACTGATTCGTAGCTAAATTTATTCCTGTCAAACTAAATGATTGATCCCTTCTCTTTCTGCATAGGTAACCGCACATTGACTGGTATTATTTCACAGATGAGGATATTCCTGTTTTAAATTGGAACAGTATCCATGGAAAAAGCTCCCAATACAGAACTCTCAGGCGGTAATTAGGTCATTCCTATTCACAGCTTGGCTTCTTATGTCCACTTCAATACCAAAGATTCCTACTTTTCTCCCTCAAGGCATAAAAGGCAATCTGCATGTTTGCTAGAACTCTCTTGCTACGTATAAATCACTCAATTTATGACCTGATGTCGACGTTTTAGTGTCGATCATATTGATCTGTAATACAATCTACTGTTTTAGCTCGGTATATCCACCATACAGTACTTAAATTTATATTACCCCCGGGAAATACCACCAGCGCGAACATGAAAATAATAAATTCATCAGTCTTCCTTCCTGCAACTAGAAAATCTGACAGATTGAAATCTGGTATTCCGATGGTGAAATTACCATGGAAACAGGCCATGTAGGAAGTGTAACAGAAAGATTGTATGTTCAGCACTGAATCCCCTGACACACGCGAGTGTGAAACTATGTTGATTGCCGTAAAACAAAATGAAGACAAGCTCACATGGGGCACGAGCAATACTGCAGCAGAGATAAATGACTGCAAAATGTCACTATTCTTATCTCACTGATGATTAGTAGGAAACCATGGGGCCGTTAAGAAAACTGCTAAAGGCCACTGTCTTCAGGAATAATGTGCATTCTTAGAACCATATTCCTCTATTAGCCCAATCTAAATTACCCGTCCCCTTCTATCTGCAGTTAATAGTCGCAGATTTTGCGCGAAGCCCCATCATGCATTACCGTAACACACATTTAGCAATCCAATCTGTTTTGCTTATTACGTCGTCATTTATGTCTGGCCTAATTCGGGCTATAAATTATACACCCACGTCTGTTAAATGTAGGTAATACTAAACTGAAACAAAATATGCTCAAAATTTGCATGTTTGTCCTTGAATAGATATATACGATTTACAGAGACAAAAATCGCCGTCTTCCAAATTGTTAAACAAATATAAAACCCCACATATTCTTTAAAAAATACGAAGAAAAAATAAAAACCAAAAACATCAACAAAAAATGTTCTCCTCGTTTTTTCTTTTGATGGGACAGTCAGAGTAGAGTGTTTTTCCCAAGATGCAGCTGCATCTGATGCAGTAAGTCTTTGTTTAGTCATAACGAGCCCATGCATCTGTCCATCTGCCGTCTCTCCTTTTTCGGAACATCTGCTGGATCTCCTGGATGTTGTAAAACCACAACGTCCTCATGCATTACATGTTTGCTTTGTAACTTCATCTGGTTTGTGGACACTGGGATGCTTCTTAACTGACGTGTTGTTCCGAAATTAACGTACTGATAGATAGGCGCTTACACTAAATATCCAGAGTTGCCTACCTTATCGGCTTGTGTACGTGAGGATTTTGTTTTCATGAAGATGCCTTGTTCTTAACTGTTCATATCCCTAATGATACTGATGGAGCTGCGTGGGATGTCCCGAAATAAAATGAATTTCTGTCTCAACTGTTCCGATACAAAGTACTTCAACGGTTTGTGACAAAGAGTGATCAGCCAATATATGATAAGAATGTTTATCTGCTGGTAGCTTTATTAAATTCGATAAGCCACGGTAAATAACGTACGTTAGCGAGGACGCTTCGTTTCACAAGCGAGATAATGTAGTACGGTTCAATACACGACAGCAATTCTGGATTTTGTTAAAATTAAAAAAAAAAGAAGATGCATTCATGTATAGAAATTTGCTTAATGACGTAAATTTATTTGCAGCATGTTTGTTCACTGTAACATGAAAGTAAATTCGTACCTTCGCAAACCTTCCCGTCTCCGTAGAAACCATTGGAGCACATGCACGTGTAGGAACCTCCTGTGTTGAAGCATTGAGCATGCTCCGAGCAATCCGGTGATTCAATACACTCATCGTCATCTACGGAAACAAATACGATTATTTTAGCGTTTTTTAAAAAATATCTCTCGAAATTCAAACAAAAAGAAATCATAGAATGCATTACTGATTGTAAAAAAGTTAACCAACAAGAAAGCCGTGGGGCTTATGGCACAGCTGAAAGAATGATATGATACTTTTATTTGATGCATTTTTGAGGACAACACAGTTGCATCAGGTGTCATGAAACATATTTGAAAGACAGGTCACATGCCTATGTGTACTTGAAAAATAAATGAGAAAAAATTTTGACATGTTTAGTTTCAAAGTTTCAATGCAAGTGTGGGTTTTTGAGCTTATCTGCCACAACCTTGTTGATGCAACTTTGTCTGCATTGTTGAACTGACCTACCACCTATTTTGCAAGTTGTGAAATGAATATGTGAGAAGTTATGGAACAAAATGTTGCTACGAGCTTTCAAACTATATAAATTGTCTATTCTGACATCACAGTTGTGTCAGGTGTCTCGAAACATGTTGTTTTGATGGGTCACATGCCTATGTTTCATTGAAAAATGAGCAAGAAATTTCACTTTTTCCATTTCAGGAAAATTTCAACATGCATAGTTTAGATGGGAGTATGGGGTTGTGACCCCTTGTTAGAATCATCTGGACAAAAGAATGTCTGAAGGAAATCCATGCATATTTGACTTGCTTATTTAACAAAACATGCAATTGCAAATTTCGAAAAAAATTGTTCATGCAACTTTGTCCATGTTGTTGAACTGATCTACCATGACCGTTTTTGCAAGTTGTGAAATGAATATGTGAGAAGTTATGGGACAAAATGTCCCTCCCACTTTCAAACCATATAAATTGTGTATTCTTACATCACTGTTGCATCGGGTTTCTCAAAACATGTCGTTTTGACGGATCACATGCCTATGTTTCGTTGAAAAATAAGCAAGAAATTTCACTTTTTCCATTTCAGGAAAATTTCGACATGCATAGTTTTGATGGAAGTATTGGGTTGTGTGGGCGATCTTCTATTTATACTATTGTTCTATTGTTGTGAAGACACTTAATGTGTCTTTAAACTATCCTGCTACATGATGATGGTTAGTACTTCTCCTTTTATTCTTTGTTGTGTATGTCCAAGGAACATCACTTGATGGCTGAATGGTGCTCTTAACCAGTCACAACCAGTTAAGATGTTTATACTAAATGTTTATTAACCATATAGATATATGTTGTATATAATCCAATACACAAAGTTTATAT
>JBCAUI010009004.1:0-10063 GCA_038406195.1 Haplosyllis anthogorgicola | reverse complement strand
CCATCCCCACACCTCATCCTCTCAGCCTTTCCAACATCAAAATAATGCAGTTTTCCTGTCACCACCTCAAAGTAGTGTGGGGTCCATCCTCACAAGTGACATCTCATCCAACTATGGGCTGTTTTGCCCCAAATGCGTCACTTCAAATCCAAGTATCTGGCGTTTCAACCCAAACACGTCACTTCAAATCCAACTATGGGCCATTTTGACCCCGACACATCACTTCAAATCCAACTATGGGCCATTTTGACCCATAATGGTCACTTCAAATCCAACTATGGGCCTCTTTGACCCAAACACGTCACTTCAAATCCAACTATCTGCCATTTCAATACAAACATGTCACTTCAAATCCAACTATGGGCCCAAAAGCGTCACTTCAATTCCAACTATGGGCTGTTGTGACCCAGACACATCACTTCAAATCCAACCATGGGCCTCTTTGACCCAAACATGTCACTTCAAATCCAACTATGGGTCATTTTGACCCAAACGCGTCACTTCTTATCCAAC
Organism: Haplosyllis anthogorgicola; assembly: GCA_038406195.1. Lineage (NCBI taxonomy): Eukaryota > Metazoa > Annelida > Polychaeta > Phyllodocida > Syllidae > Haplosyllis > Haplosyllis anthogorgicola. Next base: position 9,550 of record JBCAUI010009004.1, on the reverse strand, counting down.
TATGTGCAGTTTTGACCTAAATGAGTCACTTCAAATCCAACTATGGCCCCTTTTGACCCAAACACGTCACTTCAAATCCAACTATCTGGCATTTCAACCCAAACACATCACTTCAAATCCAACTATGGGCCATTTTGACCAAATCATGTCACTTCTTATCCAACTATGTGCAGTTTTGACCTAAATGAGTCACTTCAAATCCAACTATGGGCTGTTTTGACCCAAATGTGACACTTGAAATCCAACTATATGCAGTTTTGACCTAAGCGAGTCACTTCAAATCCAACTATGGGCTGTTTTGACCCAAATGCATCACTTCAAATCCAACTATAGCCCCTTTTGACCCAAACATGTCACTTGAAATTCTACTATTTGCAGTTTTGACCCAAATATGTCATTTCAAATCCAACTATGGGCTGTTTAGACCCAAATGCATCACTTCAAATCCAACTATCGACTGTTTTGACCCAAATGTGTTACTTGAAATCCAACTATGTGCAGTTGTGACCCAAACACATCACTTCTAATCCAACTATGTGCAGTTTTGACCCAAATGTGTCACTTCAAATCCAACTATTGACTATTTTGACCCAAATGCATCACTTCAAATTCAACTATGTGCAGTTTTGACCCAAATGTGTCACTTCAAATCCAACTATTGACTATTTTGACCCAAACGTGTCACTTCAAATCCAACTATGTGCAGTTTTGACCGAAACTATGTAAAATTGTAACTGGCTAAAACAGAAAATGTTGATTTTGACTGGGAAAAGGTGCCCAAAAAGGCTTGAAAGTCCCTCAATTAGGTTTTGGGGCATGCCAAATCCAATGGTGGTGGTTTCAAGTCTCTATGATTAGCAGTTTCCAAAATATCATACTTTTTCTTGATTTTTTACTGGAAAATGTAGTCATAGAGTTCTGAAACTTTGTAGGGGAATAGATTAGGATCCAAGGAGCAATGCAGCAAAGGCCCTGTTCAATTATCATGCATTTTACCCTGTTTTGGACTATTTCTGAGCTCATTTTCTAAGATATGTCCCATAATGCACTTTGGGTCTATCCCAACACCTCGTCCTCACTTTTTGAGCTCATAGCCAAACTACCTTGCTGTCTACAGAAGTCTATCAACGCAAAGCGTGATAGACTAATGAAGATCATAAGATTTTCAAAAGTCCTAACTCGGCGGTTGCCAAATTGCAACACAACTGATAAAAAAGCACGTGTTCGAACGTCATCCTGGCCGTATTGTCCCAAATGGGAGTACTGGTGATAAAAACATTTGTGCATTGGTCTCAAATATCATTCTGTGGAAGCTGGCAGCAAAAACGAAACGAAAAACAACAACAAAATTTCTAAGATATGTCCTGCTGTAAGTAATAACAACCTGGTATTTAATATTTTCTGCATTGTTAAAACTCAAAATTCTCTTGCTGGACACGTGTATGCACACAACCCATACTCATGCACGCACGCACGCAGACACACACACACACGTTGTAATAGTTTCAAAGCGACCCCTGAGCCAGCGGGGAAGGGGTCGGGCTCACCCTACAAGTATCGTAGGGTGAGCCCGACCCCTTCCCTCCCCACACTAGTGTCAGGGCAACCCCTCTGAGCCAACAGGGTACTACCCTGCTGACCCTATGAAGTATCGTGGGGTCAATATGACCCTTTGTAAATAAATTAAGTTCTACGTGACATTGGACACATTTTTGAAAATTTTCTACCCCTTGCATTGAGTAAATCTTCAATTTTTGACTTCCCTTGGTTGACGCCATTTTGAAAAACACGTTTTTCCAAAATTTCTTTTATTTGCTTCATTTGAGGCCATTCACAATGGCAAGAGCTAACAAAAAAGCTACCTATATGATGAAGGGCATTGTAGAGCCCATTATGGCAAAGGATTTCATTGATTCTGACCAGGAATTAGGTCATACCTTGGACTTATGGAATTGACAAATTTTCAATGTAAGTAACGCTTGTAAATTGCAGGAGTCAATGATGCCTGTCACTAGTCATGCAGTAACTGTTATTTGATGCCTTAAACCATACATTTTAAGCCTGCTATTTGATGCCTGCAATTTGACACCTGCAATTTGATGCCATAACTAAACATGACGCAATCAATTACTTGACTCCACCAATTTGCGGCACACTAAATTATGTTCCACATTGTTTTGCAGCCCCCCGCTCCTTATCTAGCCAATGATGTGATATTTTACATGATTGGGAGATCCCTCAAGGAAAAATTGGAAGCTCCAAGAGTTCATGCCAACTTTGTTAGTTACATGAATAGGAACAAAAAAAGCATTCTCAATTTCGCCAGCAAAAGGTACTTGAGCAAACGTAGGATCATTCTTGATGACTATATCTTTAGTATCTCCAAAGAAACTATTCCAGTTGACAAACTCCAGCTTTGTGTTCTATCCTGAATGATCAAAAAACACATCGGTCTTTTATGTGCTAATGGAACTATCTGGTCGACGCATCCACGGGATGATCTGGATCAATGTTCTTATGTGCTGGCATTAAGGAAAGACTTTAAATTGATTAATACCATCCCAAAAAGCAGAGAAACAGACGAAAATCAAAATGATAATTTAGTACCAAATAGTGATCCACCCACCCACCCAGATCCAGATAGAAAAGGACACTCCCTGGACCAGACAGACAAGATTCAACCTGCAGGGGATGAGAACTCTCCCGATGGCCAGGCTAAGTCACTGACACAGGCAGACAAGAATAAACCTCTGAAGGGGATGACAACTCTCCAGATGGTGAGAAAATATCCAAGCCCAAAGCCAAAAAGCCATGTAAACCATGTCAGAAGAAGCCACCAATGAAGAGGTGCAAGCTTCCAAAATGCAAATGTCTTGCAGACAATGAGAATTGCACCTCAGATGTTCAGCAAAGCGATGACACAGGTAGGAAGTACCTACATTTTTGACAGTTTGCAGAGTCAATGTGACCAGTGTCAAGTTTGCAGGCATCAAGTTACCTTATTGTTCACTTCACGTGTGGGAGGTGTCAACCTACAATTGCTTTTGGGAGGCGTCAAAATTTCTGGTGTCAATCAATACATTTATGGCATCAATAATTGCTGGCCTCAAGAGTTTGTGGCATCATTACTAAACAGTTTTTACATTCAAATTTTGTAGGCATGGGCACCAGCAAGGAGATGGGAAGTGACAAGGACAGCATACCCAGCCCTCCTCCCACCCAGTCATCTGCAGACAGCTACAAACCATCAGGTAAAGAATTCTTTCTTTCTCCTTGTTTTGTTACATTTAGATGCTGTGGATCATGACTCCTGCAATTTCCCAGTATTAATTAATACTCATCTTTGCAGAGCACTCTTCAGCAGAAGACGATGAAGACACTTCTGAGGGGGAACCAGAATCCGATCTGGAATCAGCCAAGCTGAAACGGAGATGTAGATCCCCTGTGATAAACACCTGCAGTGGTAAGCTCACAGTGGGGACCATCGGGATTAAATGAAGGAGGAGACGTGCACATAAATACACTTGCAGGGTCTGTCAAAAAGAATTTCCGAGCTATAAGGGGATGAAAATGCACCAAGATATGCACAATGCTGTTTTCTGGTGCACAGACTTTCCCCCTGCCAGAAAACTTACTCAACCCCCGGAGGTCTTGGGCAGCATGTGAGATCCCATACTAACCATAAATTACCATGCCCCCATTGCAATCAAAAGTTCCAATTTGAATCCCACTTGAAGAAACATGAACACACCCACTCTGATGTTAAAACATACTTTTGTTACATTAGGGGTTGCCCTAAAGGTTTTAAGAATAAATCGGATCATATGGTAAAGCATCGCCTGGTGGCTTGTAATTTGTGTGATCAAAAGTTCGATCACAGGCAGAAACTCAAGAACCACAAAAAGAAGGCCCATCCAGATGCTCAGTAACATTTCTTTTGTGCATTTGTAATAATTTTAGTGATGTTAAAGTCTGTTGATGTGCAGTTCATTTATTGATAAACATTCCCAATAAGTTCTCTGCAAAGAGAAATAAACTTGACTCAATAAATATTTAATTTACAAATTAGATGCTGAAAATACTTAATTACAAAGGGATGAGAAAGTGCAAGGCATCAAGAATGTCCAGCGTCAACCGGTGAAGGGCATCAAAATAAGCAGCATCAAGATGTGCAGAGTCAAAAATTTGACGCCGTTGTTTTTGACACCATTCACTTGTTGATGCCAGACATTCTTGATGCCTCGCACTTTATTCTTCACTATACACTGTCAGACACAGTGACTCCTGCAATTGACAACAGAAGCAAATATTTATAATCCACAAACAGCATTGTAATGTATGCCCATGTTTATGACATACAACCCATTGTCCATGAGAACTTTAACATTTCCGCTAGTGGTAAAGACCTCCCATCTGCCTTTATACCAACAGTAAATGTGCTTTCCCATCATTTGGGCAGTGGCGTGAAGTTCAACATCTGTTGCCCATCCATTTGTGCACATTTTGGTATGGGCCAGATATAGTGCAGGCAATGTAAAGTCCATCATGGGTGCTAACTTGGCAAAATTGGCTGGTACATCCATGTAATTACACAGCTGCTGGCAGACCTTGGCATGCTGGTTTGCATTGCCCATCAAGAGGTATGACACAGCACGGAAGAAGCAATGATCATCACCAGCCATCTGAACCTGTATTCTGGGAGGGGTATCTGGCTTTTCCTTGCCACATCCAGAGTAGAGTACCTTCTCCAAGAAGGAATCAAATACCAAACGAAACACTTAATTGGAAATTTTCTTCCTTTGAAGTCCACTCAGAGGCTTGAAGTACAACTTCTTCTTTTCCACTCCACTGATTATTAAGTCTTTGTCTGATGTCTCAATAAAAGATGGCTTGTGATCAGGTTTACTTTGGTCAGGTTTCATTTCATTCAATGCAGTTTGCAGAGCCTCTTCCTTGTCATAGGGTTCTAGAATCTCAATTGGTATACTGTCCACAGACATTTCATCTGGCCAGGGAGATGTTTTCTTCTTTCCTGGGGTAAGTACGAGTAGAAAATCATCTGAGGGACATTTTAGACCCCACAAACCATCACTTAAAGTGCTGATCTTCACACTGCTAGGTAATGCATGAGTGACATCTAAGTTGGGTAGGGTGTCATCTTGTGTGAAATGCTCATCCATTTTGATGCCCGAAACCTTGGTAACCATGGTAGTTGATGCTGGCAACTTGATGCCTGAAACAGCGGTAGGTGACACCAGCAAAGTGACACTGGAGAGTCCTTGACGCCATCCAGTACCCTGTTTATTTCTTCCAATTTATCCCATTTGTCCTTGATGCCAGACACAACTTTTGATGCCAGGGAGTTGACACCTACCTTGTCGCCATGGACTTCCTCTCCATCTGAGTCAGAATACAACGTATTGAAGGCTTTGACATGTGCAGGGGGTACACTCAATTTCAAAATGTGGCCATAAATGTCCTTGAGAATGTAACCTCCCATTTTGGCTACTTTAATGACAGTGTACAGCTTCGACATCCATTTTCTTGCCCACTTGGTAATCTTGCCCTTCCTGACATTCCTCTTCAGTACCTTCTGGCTGATGTGAAATGGGGTTCCACTGTTTCTTCGATTATAATATTTGGCTTGATTTTTCTGGGCCACCTTGATATTCTGGTGTGCTTTGGCCATGACTGCCTTACGAACCTCTTCAATTTTGTTATACCTCTCTTCTATGCTTTCAGATGCCAAGACTTCTTCTTGGGCCCAGATGGATGGAGGTTTTGGATCCCCCAAGTCCTCATTTTCCTTGTCTTCATATGGTGTGACAGGTTCCCTGCCATACAGGAGGTGATATGGTAAGTACTTCATTGACAAATGCCTTGAAATACATATTGAAAAGAGAACGGAATCTAGCATATCATACCAGTCTTCATTATTGACTATGTATTTATTTATCATATCTCTGATGGTGCGATTTGACCTTTCTACACACCCATTGGTCTGAGGGTGGTATGCCGCAGTTACTCTATGGGCTGTATTTGTGAAGCAATAAAATTCTTCATGGATTTCATTGTTGAACTCAGTCCACTGGTCGGTTATATTGATCTTTGTCAACCCATATGGACACAGAAGCTTCATCATGACTGAACAACATGATAGGCTGTCTTGTTGGGTATTGGCTCTGCCTCTACGAACTTTGTAGTGTAATCCACGGCTGTAACCACATATTTCATCCCATGAGACCCTGATGGTAAGGGGCCTATTAAGTCCATATTGATCTGTGTCCAGCACTGATTAGGCACAGGAATGGGATTGAGTACAGCTCCAACTTTATGCAATTGACTAGTGTTCATAGTCTGGCAAACATGGCAATACTTGACCATGTTTCCTACCCTTTTATAGATTTCTGGAAAGTACTAGTGTGAGGTGACTGAAGAGGCTGTTTTATCTCTCCCACGGTGTCCTGCCATAGCCTTTGTATGCATCTGGTCACCTGTTCCCTCATGCACACTCCTCATGATTTGCCTTAGCTTGTCTGGGTTGAATTGAACTGAAAGAGGGAGAGTATACGGCGTCATCAATATATGGCATCAAGAATGAACGGCATCAAAAAATAATGGCATCAAGATGGTATTTAGAATAAATTAACCGGCGTCAAATATTAGTTGTGTGCGGCGTCAACATTTACCGGTGTCATTACTTGACTTGACTAAAACTTTCTGGTGTCAATTACTCACCTTCCTCTTCTTTGTTACGACGTTGAAACAGGGTGTCAGTGTGTTTGTCATACTCATAGAACTTCATTCTCTTACAGAAGGCAGATTTACTGCATCCTGGAGGCCACTCTTTTGTTTTCATCCGATTTGAACCAATTAATTATATGTTGGTGTTCAATTTGAAACTGTAGGAGAGTTTCATCTGATACTACAGAAAAATCAAATCCCTTGCTTAATGAACTGGGAGGTGAAGATGAACAAGAACTTGCTGATGATGATATGGGTGTCGAATTACTGGCATCAGGATTACTGGCATCAGTATTAATGGTGTCATTGCCGCCGTTAACTGTATCCATCTTGTCTTCCATCTCCATGCTGCCTAACATCTTAATTCCCGCCAATTGCTTATACAGTGCCAAGTAGTTACAATGTATGACTTATAATTTCAGGCGTCATGTATGGGAATGCTATGTAAGTTGCAGCCATCAACTCAAGGGGGTATCAAGTAGTTGCAGGTGTCAATTATGGGGTTATCAAGTGGTGGAAAAACAGTAAGTAACTGGTTTTTTCGTTTAAACATTTATTCCATAAATACATAAATAATATTCCGTTGAAATGAAGTTATTATAAATTTAAAACAAACAATAGAATTTTTAAATCAATAAAATTTATTTTTATGGTGTCACTAATGATAATAACAATATTTTAATCATTTAAAGAAGTGCAATTGCAGGCATCACATTAGGTGTCAATATAAGTCGTATACAAGGGGGTCGTGCTGACTCAGAGGGTTGTACTGACACTAGTCGGGTGAGGAGGGTGGGGGTCGCATTGACTCAGGGGTCAGCACGAGCCCTTCCCTGCTGACCCTGGGCGTGTTGACACTGGTACAACGTACACCTACCGGGTCTGTACTGATAAGGCAGCCCACACACACTAAAGGTGCGCTCATCTCAAAGAACTTCAACCATTCGTTGACCTTCTCCATGGAATCAATGGGATGAGGCGCAAAGTCGGGCTGCAAAGAGAAGGAAAATATTTTATATTCATTCAGCGCTATCAACTGCAAAGGGCCAATGCCTGTACATTTCTGTTCGTTATTTTCCCATTATTTCTTCTTCTTGTAAATTATACACAGTCAAATGAACAGTATTTTATGTATCGACTGATATCATTCTGGTTTTATTTAATTAAGTTACCCTGGCATACTTCCAGCTAAATTCAAGACAATGTTAACTTTATTACATACTAGATCCAATTAAATTTGACAGAGATAGCAACTCTGTCCATAAAAAGAATCACAAAGTATCTTGAGGATGAATTTACTTTAAAGCAATTACTTTTTTCACTCAAAGGTGAAATTTTTGAAAGCGTTCGGTACTGTGATCCAATAAAATATAAAAACTTTGCTACATCTCGCCTCTCCAATTTTGCCAGTTGGAATCTGGTCTTCAGGAAAGTAAAATAAAATCTTCCACAACTAGAGACAGCTGGCTGTATGTATTGTCTTAGATGTTCAAACGGTCAAAAAGAGACAGATATGCATGATCACCACAAAGTGTTGCATAAGTAAATCTTGCGCTGATTATTGCTTCAATACGCGCACACTGATTGATGCATGATGGTGGCCAACTATTCTCTGTATGGGCTCATTCGTACGTTAAACGTTATAACTCCCGTATAAGGGAACGTAAAACATTTACACGGGAGGTTTTCTTCTAAGTAGAAGTATTTTTATTACTTTTAACTTTGTGGTCGCGACGAGTAGGATTTTTTTAAATATTAAGGTAAGATTATTCATTTTTGCCACGGATTTTATTTGCATCAGGTTGTTTTATTTTCATTAACTTTAATGTTCTTTGACCAAGGTTAATTAAATGAGGTTAATTAGATCTAAATAAAGGTGAGTTAAATAAGGCATATAAAATACGCAATGATAGACTGAATTTATGTGCGCTTTATTGGAGTATTATAATTGTCGCCGAATTTTGCATCTGGTAAGCTAATCATCTTTTGACGCAAATTCTCGCTTAAAAGTACCGCTCTTCAGACACTACAGTAAAAATTAAAAAAATAGACATGGGTCTAATATTCTGAAATGTGTCGTTCATCTTCCAGACCCGATTCCCACTATTGGAGGTACTCTTGTCTGAATTACTGAACTATTAGGAATTGTCGCAGTAACCTACCAATGAAAATTATACTCCAGTCCTAAGTATGGTCTTGAATGCGAAATATTTCAGAATATGTACTCATTCCCCAGACATGAGTACCACCATTCTGATTATAAATTCAGTGTGCCTATTCTAAATTCAGTCACTTTATTTTATTTTATTATTCACCAAGGCCAGACTTTTTATATTTGTTGGATAACGTTTCCCGCCACTCTCAGAAATCAAGAACTGTATAAAGAACAATTGAATTGGAGCCCAAATAACCCAAAAACAAAGTTTACGTCACATCGAACATCATGCAGAAAAATAAAATGTTAATTGTGTGAATTCTAATCCAAAATGCCAATTTTTCGTTTTAGTTTTTTTTCCCCCGATTGCCGTTCTGTACCATTTCTTCCATTAAAACGTAGCCCAACAAATAAAAAGATGTCCAGCCCTATTTTATGTGTAAAGGCGAGCCCAAATCATTTCCGGATTGGCGTTTACGTTTTTATTGTTTTAGTACATACGTTCTGTATGTAGTATTCTATGTATTGTATTGTATCACAGTAACTTGCATCATTTGTTAAAATATAACCAATAAATCCGATAGTGATTTACTTTACAAGTAAGTACTTTTCGACAGTATCACACTGTCATCTTCAGCTTGGAAGAATGAT
>JBCAUI010008993.1:0-10064 GCA_038406195.1 Haplosyllis anthogorgicola | reverse complement strand
GACATATCCTGAAGAAGATTCACTTACCTGGAAAATTTTTATGTGGAATTTATTTGGCTTAGAAGGGTTGTACACTCGAAATTTAAGACAACCTTTAAATGGACAACACCCTTCATCAAAAGACAAATCTCTCTTATGTAAATAAACCATTCAAAATTTGTTTACACACATGTCCAGAAAAGGCCTAACTTTAAACAATGGATCATGGTGTGGCCACCCGCTTGGCATGTACTGTGCATTGCCATTTATGTGAAGATTTGCAAGGATCAATTGGAAAGTGTTTTTGGACATATATTTTCCAAAAAATGGGGTATTTATTGTCCCATTTTGACTCCAGTATATCTCCATTCTACTCTTTCTTGTTAGCCCCATGGCTTATGTCCAATGAATATTTTGATGTCACCATCATTGATATCTTTCCACTTAATTATCCTGCTGTTTGCACAGGCATCGGAACCTACAAAACAAGTAAAAAATGATTATTTTATCATGTTTATCAAATTGTTTACATTTTGGGGGAATTTCTTATGACATACTTCTGGGGATTTTCCCAAAAATGCAAGTTAAGACTTGCAAGTGAACAGGATTGGGCAGGTTGAAAAGGTTCAAGTGAAACCATATCCCTATTGGTCAGAATCATCATGTAGTTGCTTCTGCGACATCCATTTTCTGCTTTTTTTGGCATCGTGAGTGGAACATAAAAAGATTGTATTCATCGAAATCTGATGTCTCTATCAAAGTTCAAAACCAGAGAGGCTGGTAACTTGTTTACTGAAGCTGTAAGTATCTTTTTTTTGTATCTAATACATATTTTAGTGTAAAACATGAAATCTTTTCACCATAAACTTTCATGAAATGTAAAGTCACTTTCACGTAAACTTTGATGCAATGCATCAAAATGTTGAATTTACAGTAAATTTTGTTCCTCTTTCAGTTGAATGTGCGGTGGAGTGCCTTGCAATGTGTGGTTACAAGTGACCCTTCCATGGACAGTCCATTTCCCTGCGTAGTAAGAATAAAGTGTGATCCTAATGAGAAATTCTACCACATGGACAAGGATAACATGATTAACCACTTTTATCTTTCTCATTGAAGTGCAGATTGTAAACTGGACCTCAAGGCTTACAGGAAGGGTTGTCTATGTTTTGAATTGAGGGTGTTTCTCGCAGAGTGCATGGTTCTGTGTTTCAATGAACTGAATCTCAAGTAGTGAAGTCCCAAAATTTTGATAGTGGAAGTTTACCAAAGCACATAGGGTCATGCTGAAGGTTTTTACTGAAATTATTGATAGCCACCTTCAATCCGTGAAGGATATAGAAGTAGTGAAAGCAATGAAGATTTATGAGAGTGGATTCATAGCCGAATTGATGCTAAATTTGACAGAAACATTAGTAAGTCACCAAAACTGGAACTCTGCTGCAGCCCTTGTTGGAACAGCCCTGTGCAATATTGCTATTGTATTATCTGAAGTCGAAAGAGGGCCACCAAATGTAAACTTTCAGACAGATAGACCCTTTGCTCATAAACTCACGGGAGGAAGTTACGGCTTGAGAGATAAAGTCTACTTTGAGTACATGCAGAATGGGGATGTCATATGTGATGATGAAGGCAGACATCTGTACCTTCAAAGAGAAATTTTCTTTGAAGCTGGTCATGATAAAGTCATTGCCTATTTTTTTGATAGGAAACTACCTAATGGATACACAACTCCGAGGGCAACAAGAAGTGCAAGGCCAGGCTGGTCAGTGAACTATTACGGTTGTCCACTTCTGCTGGGAGAGGCTAAATCCTGCAGTGGAACAACTAATGACACAGTTGAGGGTATAGACTTTGCCCTTTTATGTGCCACAAAATAACTCGCATTCAACAACTTTGCACTCATGATGCACACGACCAACTCAAAATTCCGAGTTTTCAAACTAACCAGAAATGAAGTGCTGCAAAGGATTGATGTTTCAGTTCATGCATCACATGCCCTAACACTGCGTACATACACATCTAATGTTGATGATGCAATGGTCCAAGACATGCCCCTCATGAATGTTGAGGGCAATGTTGGAGAAGAGCCAGTTGTTTATGATCCCATGGTGCTCAACAAATGGGCATCAATGCACTCTGGGCTTAGGAAATTCCTCATAGTTACCTGGGAAACTGTTGATATTCTTGCAAATCAATTTTGCATGATAAATTGTCAAGCTGCCCTTGCCAAGTTCGGGAAAGCTCACAAGAATGGTGTGAATCCAGAATCCACTTTCTGGGAGGTGTCAACAACAGATGAAAGGAATCAGGATGTCGGCACTAGAAGAAAAATTGCCAGGCAGGAATTGTATGTTTACTGTCCAGAATCAATGGTGGCTCTTAGCTAAACACCTGGTGACATTGAACACAATAAGGAGGTCATATCTATGACTGAGAAAGACCTTGCCAAGAATTATAGGGGTGATAATCCAGTGTTGCAGCCAATAAAGCAAATACTGTGAGAGTACTTGGGTGACTTGAAGGCCAAGAGCTACTTCTGACACTTTTTATTTACTGAAGCATCATGTGTATTCCTGACTGCAGGAGGTTTATGATAAACTCATTCAAAAGTTGCATCATCATGTTTATGCCATGAATGAAGGGTCATACATGTAAAAACATGTAATTACAAAATTTGAATTCATGTTTTACCTGAAATACATGTAGTAATAAATGTGTGAAGTAAAAATAATTACCTTGTTGCTTTGTATTTGTGTATCTATTGGTTTCTTCAGCAATCAGATGATACACTTGTTGTTCGAAGAACAAGTTGAAGTAATCCACTGGTTTGTTACCATCTGGTTGGACATTGAGTCCAGGAGAGCCTGTAAATGGTCCAAAAGAAGCACCTGTATCTCTCATCAGCCACTCCCAACCAAGGACAAAATCCTCAATGTGTTCTGTATCCTGGGCCCATGGTTGCACTGGCATGGAGGGAAGATCATCATCATCTTCTTCATCTGATGATAATGCAGGTGAACTTGGTAATGACTCAAAATCTGGTTCAGAGTCACTGTCAACTTGAGGTGGAGGGTTTTGAACATCAGGTGAATCTTCAAGTAGGTGTGATCGAGGTGAATCTGGAGGTGGGTTTGATTGAGGTGAATCCGGAGGTGGGTTTGAGGTAAATCCAGAGGTGAACGTAGTGCACATGGCTGAGTTGAATGTACAGTAAGTTGACTATTGCCCTCTGAAACTGGAACAACTGTACTTTCATCTTCTGGTTCAATATCCATAGAAACTGGTTGTAGGACAAAATAATTTTCATCCCCTGATTCCTCATTATCACTTGGAGGAACGTAAAGTTCTTCATTGTAAACTATTTCATCCATTTTGCACTTTTTCCTGCCTTGCATGTACCCGGATGTAAAATCCAGATCTTATCTGGATGGAAATTTCCTGCTTTTAGCACCTAAATAAAGGGGGAGCTTCTTTCGAATGACATTGTTTACTTTTTAGATCATGCTAAATGCTTCCTAGAGATGGAGCCATGTCCTAGAACTGATTTTTCGATATTTTGACTAAAATCGAATTTGACAGTAAGACTGTAATGAAATGTATGGTTGACTCATGTCAAACTTGGCACACAATAAACGTTTTCTGAGGTTTGACTGTAGTCAAACTTGGCAGATAGTAACATGTTACAAATTTGAGTGCGGCGGATAAAGGGTTAAAGGTCATGTCTGGTGCGACACCTGCGTTTTCCACCAAAAGAGGTGTATAAGCGTGTGTACGCCATGGTTGGCTGGGCTCCCATGTTAGTTAGCCTCGTAACAAAGGAATTAACATTACACGTAACTTTCCTCTTATAACTACAACTTTTCTACAGTTTAAAGATTTTGTTCCGAGGGATTTGGAATTCCAACAGTTCGACTCTTCGCAACTTGAAATTGTGGTGAAAACCAAAGAATACGATATGAAACCAGAACGATCCGAGCGCTATGAACTGGACCCAGGCCTCTACTGTATCATGCCGCTAACTTATCATCCAGACACAGAGGCCGAATTCCTTTTGAGAATCGCCACCGAAGAACATTGAAGGTATACGAAAGATGTTTTTTTTTTATTCATTCACTTTAACGCTGTTTTGAACTCGAGAACAAAGATGTCTTACACACACAGCATTTTATTTTGTACGAATCCATCGCGAACTAATCTTAATTTATTTGCAACTCTTGTTTTCTGCTCATTTCAATGTTGTTGGGAAGTACAGCCGTCTCCGCTTATATCGATATCACTTACATCGATATCCCGCTTATTTCGAAAAATCCCTTGCAGTCAGTCAGGAATTTACTCGGTTTATTTTTCCTTTCTTTTAGGAGCATTGGAAAGTTGACAAATTACACATCTTAACTTCCACAAATAATCACAAGTAGATCAACTGCTTTGAATTTTATAGATTTCTATGAGCCCTTTTGCCTGAAGCTACATTTATACCGGTTGGCGAATTTTGGTAATCCCTAATCAAGAGGGAGTATTCATTTTATCTGTTACGCTTTTAGCCGACAAAGTCAGTTTAACCACGAGTTAACCATCCTACTTTGCAACAGGATCCAATACGGCACAGTATTCCCCTCGCATGGCCTTAAATTAGCAGGGTACATAGACGATAATAAATTTCCATGCAGCTCGAAGCCCTGATGGAATGAAGAAGAGATTCAGTAGATTCGACATTAACGATGACAGTACAGTTAAAATATTGCGAGTATTCCAGTACATATACACAAATTAAACGGGAGAGATGTGTATTTATTGTTATCATTTTAAACTTGCCAAATATAGTTTACCTAAAGTTTGGTGCTACATTGTTTTTAGCTTATCCTTGTTTTTATACCGACATGATTAAAATTTACATACATGTACATGTATATATTATAATTTAAATTTACCACGTCACAGATGCTTTTGGAAAAATAAAATTTTATTGTTTTACGCTGTCACATACAAACTATTTAATAAATTGTGTCATTTGAAAATGTGTAATTATATAATTAACAAATAATATTACCTCACACTCAAATGTAATAAATAAACTAACCTTAGTCATAACAGCTGTCACTTTATCGCCACTTGAGTTATGAAATAAACAGTGCATTGTTGACCCAAAGAAGGTATTTGTTTAATCACACTTGCGTGATGTGGAATAATAACTGTTTCAAGTGAAAAACACATTTCAACATGATAAATCGCCCAATCAATATCCTGGATAACCAGTGTGTATTCCATGTTTCCACTCAACTTTGTCATCTGTGAGATTCCCTGTGCTCCGAATTATCGATGATGACTTCCTGAATATTAGCCCCGTCGATATCTTCATCATTTCCGATGACAAAGTACGAATGATCACCGTGATTGAAAACTTGCACAGATTGAGTTGGTGCTGGCTGGGTAGCGATTGTCTCTAAATTAGCCACTGCTACATTGGTCTCTTCACACTGTTCTACAATTTCTAACTGCCTAAAATCGTCAATGGAATCGGGTTCCCTATCTGTTGGAGCTCCATTGTCGTTTAGATCAGTGTTACATCTGGGACTATTAGCATCCGAGGATTTACCAGACACTGACCTATTTGTAGATACAGATAAAGAGGAACTGTTCTTTAATGCAACTTGTACAGTATGCTGAGTGCACCTTTCATTCTGAATTACAATGTCTTTTGGTTGAGTGAGCAAAGTTTGTAATGTAGGAACAACTATTTTGTCACAACGTGTCCACTTTTGCGTTATATTTTCGTCTTGACGTTCACAAATATTGTTCGGATTTTCCAAAGTCTCACTTGGTGTTACAATGGGTGACTTAGGCTTTGGTTTAGCTATGAGATCATTTTGCTGAGTATTGTTTTTGCTCCCTTGGGACACTGGTTTCGTTTTCTTTAAAATATCAACACAGTACACCTTTCTTCTTCCAGCAGACTTGGAATTGCAAGTAGCGTTACCGTTTTGGACATTTGATATGTAAAGTGGCAACTGTTTCACAAGCAATGTGTTTGTTGTCTCTTTAATTCCTTTAAGGCCTACATCAATAGCATTGGGATAAACTGGTGGTGGCAAAACAATCGTTTGTGGTCCATTCTTTAGAACTTCTTCCCTTTCCTTAATGGGAATATTGCGTCTTCCGCATCTGCAAGACAAGAATTCATCATGTACATCTCATTTTACATACTAGGTTGCGATGCCTTTGATCGGTATGACGAAGACAGAGAAAAATATTTGCTGATGTTCTACTCATTTGTTTGAGTCTGTATGTACATGGATTTCTATGTTGGTAGGACACCAAACGTGCACAAATTAAACGGGCCACGGCCTGGTGAGTCCTGCAGGGAGTTTCCTTAGGTGTTGATATGGGGAGACAGAACGTTACGCATAGGCATAGTCCGACACATACCTTGGTGGATAATCTAAATCATGTACATTTTTGCAGTGTTTCTTCAAGTTGTGTTTGACTGCTGTACGATACTTGCACCATGGACACTGAAAAGAAGTATTTACTGTATTATGATGTCGGATTACTCAACAATAGGGATATAATATTAATCAACCTAACCACAACTGTTTTATATTTATTTAATTCTTTAAGGCCAATTTCAATTATTTGTCTTATCACTGCAATTTGACGATCTTATCAGTGCAATGTCATGGGGTTTCGGCTCCGGATTTATTCCCTAAAAAGATTTACGGTGTTTCAAAGTGGATGATTTAAAAATCATTAAACATTACAAATACTCAAACTGACCTGCTAATTTCAAAGTTCAATAAATACTTCAAAAGTTTACTGAATAGCACAATTTATATTCGTAAAGTTTTAAAAAGACATAGGCCATCATCAGAAATCATACTCCCGATTGACTTAACATTGTAAAAAATTCAACACCTGTATCCTGAAAGATAAAACATCACTAGACAGATCTATAAACATTGCACTACCAGCTGGTGTGCTTCAATAACTAACAGCACATTTATCTTGTGGAGAATAAAGGTGTTGAAAATTGCTCGTGAATGATACCCCTATCTCCATAATTTATTCCTAGGGAATAAATCGAAAACTGGGAATAAATCCAGAGCTGTTTCCCCCCTGAATGCAATGTTACAAGAAAAAAGGCCTAGACCGTTACATATTCTATTAATGGTGCTTGTGAAATATTTATTACCGGGAATATAACACTTGAATCATGTACTCCATCTACATGTATCTTCAATTTGTGTTTGTTGATGAATTTCTTTCCACAAATAGTGCACAAACATTCTGGTTCGGCATGGGTTTTCTTGTGAGCCGCAACACGTGATGAACCTGCAAAGAAGGAATGAAGAAAAACGCATTCTTTAAAATGTTATCCAGCTATTACCTAACATAACTATTGGGCATAATCTTAACAATTATTACGGACATTAGTTTAAAATATTTCATCCTAAACACATCAACACAAAAGAAGACAAAATTCCCTGTTGTCTTACCAGATGCAAATTTGTTCTGGGATATTAAAGGTTTTACATTGACAGTTACTTAAATTTACATACTGACAAATTCTTTTCCGCATTGATCACACTGATACGGTTTTACACCTGTATGTGATCTCATGTGCACCAAGTGTGAGTACTGGGTCTTGAGAACCGAGTTGCAAATTTCACACCTGAATCCCTGCAAATAGAGACTATCATGATTACATACAGTTGAGAAAATGTTTAACATCTATACAGTGGAAGTAATGTTAAACTACAGAGTACAAAGATGGATATAGGTGTATAACTGTACAACACGTAGTTTTTATGATGAAAAAGGCCTAAATAAATTTGCCTGTCACTACAAGTCACTATTGTCGTAAAGTGCCTTTGAGATGCTCTCAGGTGAGCAACAACAACACAAGACTACGACCGACAAATCACGATTATGTGGGTTCTTTGGCATTTTTACCAAACCAGCAAAATTGCGTACCTCTGTTTTTGAATGCCTTGCCTTGACATGCATCTGCAGAAGATTCTTGGTATGAGTTTTATATGGACACTCACTGCATGAAAAGTGAGGCCCCCGGTGGTGAACTGAAGTGAGTAACATTACCTGTTAACACCATAAAACTAAATCGACATAACAAAACTGTACACTGTTAAGGCATCTTCGGTTTTTTTTTTTTAAAGACACTTATGATAAAGAAACGTTCTGTACACTATGTGATTTGAAATTCTCATACCTTGTGCAATATGATTACTCCTGCTTTTCGTTGTTGAAAACTTAACGTCACACATATCACAATTGAACGGTTTATCTGTGGAATGCTTTCTCATTCTGTGATTCTGCAGATCACAAAAAACTTTGGCAGCATAGTCGCAGTCTAGGCATTTATGTATCTTTTCTGAAGTGTGAACCCTGCGCTTGTGCGTTTCTGCAATGTGCAAAAAATCTGTCCGTTGAAGCATTATGAATGAATACATAGTGAGTAGAGATTGAAGGCAAAATCATCACGATGTGAACGGTTATTATTGCAAAGGAAACTTACCACAGGCAGACTTTTGAACAAATTTCTTGCTGCATATATCGCATTTGTACGGTCTTTCACCAGAGTGAATAAGCATGTGCTGTGTCAAACTGCTTCTTTGACCAAACGTTTTCTTGCAAATGATACATTCCACTCTCCTTTCTTCTGGAAATTCAGACATTGCAATAGTTGTGAGCAAATGATAAACAATGCCCAATGAATAACTACGACTTTTAATGATAGAGAAGGTTCGCATTGTTGTACCGCTGATTTAGATAAGTCACCTAACGTATTATAGGGACACTACACTTCCAAGCTAGCAGACATCGTAGCATGAAGCTGTACCAAAGCTGTTAATAAATACTTAAATATCTAAACCATCCGAGTTGTCTGAGTTGTCAGATCAGAGAAAAGTTTTATTACACGCATGTAACTTAACTTCTTACCTGACACCTTCTTCGTGACACGCTTTTCCTCTGACGTATCATCTTTCACTCCAACTGAGTCTTCATGCTTAATATCATCAGCATTAGATGTATTCATGTCAACATTTAAACTAAGGTGGTCTTTTTTCTCTTTGCACTTTTCATGTGGTTCTGTCTCATCACCAAAATCATCACTGCTGTCTGATGCCTTCCGTTTGTATCCAATCACTTCCATCTCAAAATCTTTTAAATTACGAGGGATCCTCGTTCTCTTGCTCTTTCTGACATCCCCCATTGCGCTACAGATTTTCTTACGTTTTTATCCTTGCTAGTCTACTTAATGGAACTTTTAACGGGTTTCCTCTTGAATTATCTTGTAACAACTATACCCGGTGCCAGACTTTGTCATTTCAGAGATACTGGTTACAAAGTTAAAGATAGCTGCTCGAACTGTATTGTCGGCATCGTCACTTCATTATCTCTAAAAAAAATGTATTTTTCATTAAAATCCTCTTTCCATGGCCGGAAGTCAACAAAGGCCTCTAAAATAATAAAAGTTTTTTCTTACCCGTCACAACAGCACTGACTGCCATCTGGTGTAAACTGTTGAAACCACAGTAAATCAACTTCCGGTTTGCAAAATTCTTGGTCTTGTGACAATTGTGTGGGTGCAAATTACCCCTCAAGTACATTTAAGCCGGATAAAAGAAATCGTGACATGTTAAATAACTGAAGAACAAACTCAGGACCAAAATGGAAGACGAAAGGCAACCCCTGTTAGCAGATAGGTATGCTTCTGGGTTGTTTTCACTTTTAAATATTTCCGTTGATCATGGTGAACATCACTGGTGTGTCAAATTGAAAGAGGGTCAGGTACACATACTAGATATCGTCATAAAGGTGTATTTTTGGCTCATTTGGCATAATTGCCAAAGAGCCTAGAATCATGAATTGTCCGTCTTTGTCGTTGTGCAGCGTTGTCGTCTGTGCACACTTACCCTGAGCACACTATTAATCATAGAGACTTCATATCTTATACAAATATGCACCTATGTCCCATCTCAAAGCCTAGCAGAAATTATGTTGCTGTGACCATTATTCTCAAATTGGCAGCCATATTTGTATTTTTCTTTGATCCTTTCTCCTGGACATGC
>JBCAUI010008982.1:0-10065 GCA_038406195.1 Haplosyllis anthogorgicola | reverse complement strand
GCTATGAACAGCTTAATGTCCGAGCTAACTGATAAATATTTATAAAGGACAATTATAGTATATATTTCATGTGACCCGTGATAAGTTCAGGGCAACTTACGTAGCAACTTACCGAGTAACTTATCACGGATAACAGTAATAGCATACAGTTTGCATAAGAAGCAACTACCATTCTACAACTACACTACTCACTAAAAACTTAAATTACAATTTTTATGATTTTCATATTTACTTCAGGATTTGTGGTGGGAAAAATGGTTGCCATGTTTATCATGATGTCCTAATAAACATGGCGTCTTGGGTAGCCTGCGAGATAATCTCTCAGATTCTCGCAGGATCCCGGCGAAGGCAATAAAACAATTGACACCTCCTCACACATGAAACAGCTTGTAACCTATGTCCCTAACAAAACGCTGTGGACTTTATCATTCCCATTTATATATTATACTCTGCCAGATCAATAACTAGAACCTATCAACCTAAGTACAAGCAGACGAGACTGGCAGACTGATGCTGTCATTAATGATTTGTTGTCTTGGCGCCGTCATTTTACAGAGGTTGAAATTCCTATCATTTTGGGACAATAGGGCATCAAAAGCGCAGCTTGAGAGTCAAGAGCTAAATAGATCCTTGTGCCAACAGTGTGCAATAGATCTTTGTGCCAACAGTGTGCAATAGAGTCAAGAGCTAAATAGATCCTTGTGCCAACAGTGTGCAATAGATCCTTGTGCCAACAGTGTGCAATAGAGTCCAACGAATTTACAATGATGACAAAAAAGATGATTCCAAAGTTAAAACAATGGAGGTTTTTCCAAATTCGATGTCCAGCTAATTCACCTAAGTTACCTAATTCACCTAATTTGGTGTGAGCTACAACAGTTCCATTTTTGGTATGTCTCCCATTTGTGCGGCAGTGATACCAATTTTGGTAGGTTTTGTTTACTGATATCAATCAGTATGCTTAACCAAAAGCAGTGCAGTTCCTGAAATAAAGGGCAATACCATTTTAAATTTTGGTCTGCATCCCAATTGCAATTGCAGAACAATGGGAAGACATACCTTATGACAATTAAATTGTCTCAAGAATTTGTCAAATAAGTTGAATTAGGTAAATGTGGTGAATTAGTTAAGGGAATTTAATTTGGAAAACCTTCATTGGTTCAGTTGAGCATTTTGTTATTTAACGGTGGAAGAATTCTTTATTGACATTTCTTGAAAAAGAAGAAATTCACGTTATGCTGTTTGAGTGCAATTTGCTCATAAAACGCGCATTTCTTGAGTTGGAATAATGAAAACTACAATCAAGGTACAAGAGTTTCTTTAATTGTATGGCTTCAAAATAATTCTAGTATCAAGTCATTTTAGTATCAAGTCATTTTGAAAAGTTGATGGCTTTTCATTAAGAAAACAATAGAAACAATACAAACCACTCTTTGTCATGTCCCATAGAGATCGAGCTTCTTTCAAAATAGTTACATAATTTTGAAAAAATAGAATTTCACTTGAGTTTTATTACCTTCTATCATGACATTCTATTGTTCCCACAAATTACTAAATTAATATAATTTGCATACAATTTACCTGTGACCACTTTTTCTGGCATCTTGTTCTTGTTTCTTTGGTTGTGTCAATCAATGCGTGGAATGTACTTTATTTGTATTCCTCTATTGCATTTATAGTTCTATGATTAAGGCCATGCAAATGTATTTTGTGAATCTACCCTATCTACTTTTGGCTGCTAAGCGGTCCGGGTTAGATGACCACTCAATTGCACACATAAATATGACGTCACAAGTACCTGTACCACGAGAACAGTTGACGTCACCTAGACATAAGATCACTACGGATTTAATACTTTTGCTCGAGTTGAATTGATTGCGCATCATTCCTATTTGGCACACATGTGACCAAAGGGTTGCATATCATAATATGAAGGGGCTTGGCAGGTTACCTTAGACCAGACTTTCCCCGAGATCGCCAGGTCCTTGAGCTGGGTATTTTCAACCCCTGCACTCAAGCCATGCAAACACTTATTATTCAATAATAACTCTGCTGTAATAGCTAAAACACTACATGATACAGAAAGTAACAATTTCTCAGTACCGTCGTTTTATTAAAAAACTTTTAGGTAAATACCTGCAACCATTTATTGCACTACATGTGGCCCTGAACACCTCACAGGTCGTACATCACAGTGCGTTATCATTTATCAGCGGCGTGATACATTCTGTGTGTGTTTTATTTACAACTAAATGTGTGATGGAAATTCTACTCAATTTTGTGGGGTTTTTTTCAATCTGGCGAAATTGAATGAGGATAGAACTTACGATTTGTTATTAATTAGGAAAAGTAAAAAGTAAAAACTCCATCTATACCTCAACAGGATTTGATTCAGTGTAAGATTTGCCTTTCTTCCTTTTTACCAAAAAAAAAAAAAAAAAAAAAAAAAAAAAAATTTACTACGTTGTCAAATAAATTAAAAGAATCTAATTAATGACCTTGACTTCAGTGAAAATTTTTTTTAACCTTGACCTTCGCTATTAGATTTTTGCTATAAATTAAGGAAAATTCTGAAATGTTCAACCATAACTTATAACTATGTCTTTAATTTGTAAAGGAACAATTTATAATTAGTGGTAAGGTAAACTCTTACTCTCTTGATTTGTCTTTTCAAATAAAGATTATGAATAATTTCGAGGTAATTTTTGAATTTTTATCGAAATGCAAGTCGCAAATACTCTGGTCCATGCATTGGCGGATCCAGGATTTCCCGTACGGGGGGGGGGAGGCACCCGGCCCGTAAGGGGGTCAACCCTATTTTCACCTATTATCGCCCAAAAATCGGGAAAAACTGCATGAAAATGAAGAAAATTTTGGCCGTAGGTGGGGGTGGGGGGTGCGCCTCCTGCGCCCCCTAAATCTGCCAATGCCATGACACGTGTAAGCATCATACGATCAGACGATCCGCTAGGTGAAACAATCGGGAATGTCCGCTCTCGTGTGAATGTTATAATTACCTTTTGTGGTGAAGAAAATTTTCCATTGCTTGTGTCACGCAAAGTACAAAGTGTACACGTGCACGAGTAGGTCCATTGTGACTTGAACTTAATACATGTTCCTGCACAGAAGTCATTTGAGAACGTTTCTGTTTGTTTTGCAAATTACAGGTACCTTTGAAACAAAAATGTTTAGTAAAATGTCTAATAAATAAAGTGGCACAATGTGAAATTCTTCTGTTCCTGCTGTGCTAAGGCACTAAAAAATAATTTTTGCATTGTTTTACAATTTCTTAACCATCTCTTGCAATTTTGATGTTAGTGTAAAGAATAGTTACTTTTAATGATTCGATCTTTTGAAAAAAATACATTTTTGAGTCCTCTCAGCTTCTTGGGCAGGCTTACCAGTCTAAAACAGACTGATGCACCTTTGTAGCGGAACAATTACCTCTTCCGTGTAATCTGGCTGTCCAGCAGATGGCAGCAGTTATTAAATTAGCGTTTCACCAATGCTAACAGGACGAATGTTCCCACAGGACAGATGTCAAATGTATCAAATACTTCAAAATGCCAAAAGCACAATGGCGTTTTACTTAGCAAAATCCTAATAACGTATTAGATTACAGTAGCGGATCCACAGGGGGTGCTTTAGGGGCCTGGGCCCCCCTGACCTCTGTTAAAACATGTTTGGCGGCCATTTTGGGCCCCCTCAAACAAATTTCTGGATCCGCTACTGGATTATTACTGTCGCTTTTGATTGCATAATTTAACGTGTTATTGTTGTTTCTGAGCATAAAACAGGCCCCACTTCTGATCTGCCATCCCACAGCGTTTAATCTTGTCTCTCCATCCCGTCTCTATGGCAACGTAATCTTCTTCCGTGAAATCCTGAAATGATATAATATATATTATATCAAAAATAATCATTACTCAGATTTGAATATCATCATTTTATTTGAATATCATATATATATTTTTTTGAATATCATCATTTTATTTTATTGGAATATCATCATTTTATTTGCTTTGTAAAGACATGAAGGTATGACGTGAATCTGTGAGGATACCTTGAGAAACTGTAGTCTGACGGATTTCAGTCTTTCGAGTTCTTTGTGTAAAATCTCCGTAAATTGTTCCGTTCGATCTTCAGCTCGAACCTCGACGAATCCAACGTCTTCAAGTAGCTACAAGTACGTTATAGTACGAATTAAATAACCTCTTCAAGAGCTTCCAATAAACCAGCCTCTTCTGAAAACTACAAGAACATGTTGCCACGAATTCAGAAACATCTTGCCGCTATTTAACCATATTTGTAGGCCTTTACATGGTGGCTCCCCTGTTGTCTGCACTTGATTTTCTGGACCCCATGACCTTCACACCAAGTTTTGTTTGTTTACATTTCCTTTCCACCTGACTGACATGAAACCATTCCATTTCAGTCTCATTCAGTCTTTACAATAGTCGATTATTCTAATTTTAATCTTGTTGTGCTATGTGTGAACTCTGACAATAAGTCAGAATTGTAAGTTTGAAAGCATTCAGCAGTCAATCGCTAACGAAGGAGGGAACTATCCAATGGAATTCAGACAAAGTTTGGATTGCACAGCCCACGTGAGTGCCTTTTCAAATGAAAATGCATTCGTATTGTTGGTGGTTCTATCAATACCTACTAGTGCATTGCAGCACGAGTTAACAACTTATTCTACGGCGTAATGAAAATCACCTTTCATTAGAAACAGTCTGTAAACTTTCATTTGATTTATTTGAAGTTCTGTCTGCAATGTCAGGAAAAAAATTTCTACCTTTCCATATTGCTTTACTGACAGTAGATTGTATCCTCTCTGTTTCACATAAGCCGCGTAGATGTCTGACAAAGTTTCGTCCGTACAGCAGTAATCCGTAATCAAAAGCCTACCTCCGGGTTTTAACCAGTCCTACAAACAAACAACACTATGATTTGTGTAATGTTGTTGCTAACAGTCACAGTAGAGTACGAAGTACATGTTAAAGCGCGATTCTGTAGCCTCAATTATGTGATGTCGTGCTGAACTGCTTAGTAAAGCATAGGAGTTTTCTGCCACCCAGAATTGTAGCAACACCTGACAGGCAATAAATACAAGATACTCACATCGTACCCTACTGACGGCAGATCAGGTTAGCACTGCATTTTGTGCAACTTTGGATTTGATTTAACAAGAGTAGGTACTCACAAGAAAGGTCGTGAGCAACGCCATTTTACCAGGAATATGTAGGATCGTGTCTCGACTGTATATCACGTCAAAACTATTAGTTGGATATTTAACTTTAGTTGCGTCACAGACTTCAAATTCTACCTAAAAGTTTTAAATAAATTTTAAGTATTTTCTTATATCGCTTGGGAGAAATATCTTGGTTTCGATATTTTGCGGGCCTGTGTGTACAAAACCATTTAATAACAATATTTCAGGAGCCCACTTTTATGGATGACAGGTTACGTTTGTGACAACAATGCTATTGTTTATTAGTAAAGTTTGATGGAAACAGTTGAAGCATTAAGTGGGCAAAGTTTTCTGCCAATATGCCTTGCTTCAGTTATGTATCAACAATTTATAAATATGAAACAATAACCATTTTATCACAAATATTAACCTGTTGTCCCTAAAATAGGCTCACTAAAAATTTGTTTTGTAAACACCGGATAAAATATCTACCGGATTTTCACATAAATAAGCCCAGGGCTTACATGTCAAATGGCCAAAATTATGATATAAAATTGATTCCAAATAGAAGCCCATGGGCTTTTAGGTGTGAACGTGTACTTATCAGATTTAACTGATAACTGATCATTTCCATTGCCTATTCTTAAGGTTAATTAAATGAAAAATATCTACTGTGTACAAATGAATATTTGTTATCATCTTGACTGTTAAAAGTATTTAAATAGTGAAAATTTCAGTGTAATCTTAATGTTTCTTTTACTTTATAGAATGGAGATGTTACCTATTTTGAACCACGTTTATTACATTTATCATGTTTCTAGAAATCCCACTATAAGCCCATGGGCTTATAAACGTGAATTATTTCACAAGTATACACCCATGGGCTTATATTCATGGGGGGGACTTATTTACGTGAAAATCTGGTATATCATTAAGCACGTCTTCATGGGTAAAGTTATCGTTAAACTATTACAATGAAGTGTAGGACTTTTCTGCAGCCACACAATGATTGTGGCAGCGCCTGACGGGCAATAAATGTGATGTGTACTTTGTTCCCCGACGGGTCTATTTCTCTTAACTAATTCACCTAATTTGTCAAAGTCCTGAGACAGATTAATTGATGCATAACATGTCTGACCATTGTTCCTCAATTGCAATTAGGATACAGACCTAAAATGGTACTGTCCTTATTCATGGTTAAATATACAGATAACAGTGTACTGCATCTACAAAAATTGGTATCACCAGCATATAATAGAGGTTTTTCCTAATTCATGCCCTGCCTAATCTGCCTAATTTAGGCTAATTTCATTTCCTATTTCTAGTTACGTATGTAATTTTTGAATATTTCACTTTGACTAGAAATAGTAAATATACTATTGATTGATACATAGAATATAAATCATTTGTTTGTTATCAACATTTTGAAATACACAAAACTAGTTAGATTTCAAGAAATAGTTTATTGTCAATATTACGGCCATTAAATTAGCCTAAATTAGCCTAATTTAGGCAGGAAAAATAATTTGGAAAACCCTTGAATATTAGTTGCCGAATGGATGGCAGGTAAGCTCAAGGAAATGCTCACTGAGGTAACATTCTCCTGGTTCTCCCTCGTGTGCCAGCAGAATGTTACCGAGGTGGGCATTTCCTGAGCTTACTGACCAAGCCATTTGGCAACGATTTTATTTTATACTTATACAAGGTTAATTAAGGTCTATTTTCACTTTAAATCTGTCAAAAACTACTGGTAAGATCGAAACTCAAGCTTACTACCCAGTAAGCTCGGTGTTAAGCTCCCCACCAAATTGACCCATGGAAAGCCTAGAATAACCTCAGGTATAAAATAATAGGGATTACACCCCATGTTTTCTTTCTCAGTTGTAGGTTCCAGCTCCATAGCATGAAATGAAGGAATCTGCAGCTTTATGCAGAATTTGTCTCGTTTCATACCCCTTGATTCGCAGAGGGCACAATGAAGAAGAAGATGTAGTGCCACGGATAACATAGGCTCCGCTAGCTGTCGCTTGCTAGCTCCGCCCATTTTACACCAGCTATTCTCGTTTACACGAAAGTTGCCTCTATTTAGCCTAAACAGGCTAAATAGCCCAAATAGCCTAATATGATCTGTGTATATATAATAAATATTCTACCAAGTGGCAGTTAAATTTTAAACAATTATAGTATATTTCATAACATTTACTGTAAATAGTAAACTTAGTAAACTATTACTGTTTAAGGCAAAAATTAATCTGATGTATTGATATGTATACAACACTTTATGTTATTGGCATTTTCCTCTATTTTGTATTTACTTAACTACATATAGCATTAATTTTACTTCTTTACACAGTCATTACTATTAATAGTAAACTATTACTATTTATGGTAAAAACTGAATATAAAAAACTATTTCTTAGTATACTTGGTAAAATGTAAATGTCTTGTCTGAAAGAATAATTGTACAAATTGCCTGCTTTTCACTTTATTTTGTATTTATTTTATTACATTTAGTAATATTTTTACTTCTTTGCATGAATTTTTTCTTACGACAAAAGGTGAAATATTACTTATAATAAATTGTAAAAATTAACTTGTTATAGTTATATAAATAACTATAAATAGTAGTGTGCTTTAAACATTGTTCAAAGTTAGCAGTTATGGTAAAAGATATCACAAATTGAATCTTCCTACCATATAGTGAGGCATTTTCTGACTTCATGGTACCAGCAAATGTCTAATAACATAGCTGTACTTTGGAGACAAGTTTGCTAATAAAGAGAAGTCTTGACACCATGTACAAATCTTCTTAGGACTAATTTAATGCTACATACAGTTAAGTAAATACAAAACAGAGGAAAATGCAGATAACATAAAGTGTTGTATACATATCAATACATCAGATTAATTTTTGCCTTAAATAGTAACAGTTTACTAAGTTTACTATTTACAGTAAATGTTATGAAATATACTATAATTGTTTAAAATTTAACTGCCACTTGGTAGAATATTTACTATTAATATATTTACAGATTTACAGATTATTTACAGATTAATTTTTGCCTTAAATAGTAATAGTTTACTGTTTATATTTTACAAATGTTACAAAATGAAATATAAATGATTAAAATTTAAACACCAGTTTGTAGAATATTTACTATAAATACACAGATCATTTTAGCCTATTTAGCCTAAATCAGATCGTGAAATTACTAATAAAAGTTTACGTCCAAATTTCAATAACTCAGCATGAGAGTCGATTGAATGTTTCATGCTGAGTTATTGAAATGTGGACGTAAACTTTTAATAGTAATTTCATAATCTGAGAGGTGACTTTCATGAAAACGCGATCACCAGCGACAGACAGAGAGGCCAATGGAGCCGGGCTACCGAAGGCACAACAGCTACCAAGCTATACAAGGGGGAGAAACATCCATGCTTGCACTGAAGCTCAGTTCAGTTCCATTCTTGCACTTGAACTCCCTGTGAATATTTACTATTGGAGCTTAGCTGAGCTGAGCCAAGCTGAGGTAAGCTGCATAATTTCCTGGATGTGTAACTTACATCCGCGTTATTTAAGTTTTATACGCTTAACTACAACTACAGAGTAAAGCTGATATACTGCAATTATTGTGATTTTTTCCTGATATACAGATTTAGCACATGAAGGGTGGTTAGGGAGTTTATCTCCTGAAGGGCCAAAGGCCCTGAAGGGGATAAACTCCTTAACCACCCTGAAGGTGCTTAATCTGTATATCAGGATTTAAAAAATCATAATAATTGGTTTGTCATATATTTGTGTCACATTATAACATTTAAAAAGAAGATTTAAATGAAAACAAACCCCAGGTATTTCCCAGTCAGCAAAATGTAAACAAAAGGAGAATCCTAGACCAAGTTACTGGCCATTTCTCTTGCTATGCACAATGGCCAGAGATCTGGTGATCCCAAAACATGGTGCAACTCAAAAACTGCCAAACATGTATAAAACATTTAATTGATGTTGTTTCTGGGTACATTTATCATGAACTATTCATAACATACAGAGATGAGAACTTATGTCCAAAAAAATTAGTATAAACACATAAATAATATTCATTTTACATAAATTCACCATTACCCCTAAAGTCTCATTTTTGGCCATGGATTTTGCAGTATGGTGTAAGTTTTACTACATAACAATTCTTGCAATTGATAGGAAATATGTATCATGATCATTTCTAACTAAATATAAAAAGTTCTGGAAGTGATGGTAAATTTCTGTCAAGTTATCAGGGCAAATGCACTTTGCATTGGCACTGCACCATAATTGTCAATGGGGAGATCCCTGACCCTAAACAGTGCAGCAGCCTCAGTGCATAACATTGTAGGTCAGGTCTCTCAGACTAGAGAATCCTTGTGATGTCATTACATGCCTGTATGTTACCAGCTTCCTGATTGGCTGGTACTAATTCTATGAGCCAATCAGGGAGCTTGTAACATGCAAGTATGTAAGGATTACCTGATAAACAGTTTATCTGGGATTTTTTCACCTGATAAACTGTTTATCAGGTAAAAGGCAACAATGATCCCTTATATATGAATTTATCATGGCTGTATTAACCAATTAAAATCCAAGAATGTCCATGCATATATGATCATACTACTAACAAATTTAAGAGGCAAAAGTGTCATGTTCCTGACAGGGGGGGGTCTGTCTGCAGGATGACCTGCCAGCCAATGAGGTGGCCTTCTCAGTGCCAGACATAAATTATATTAATGAGCTGCTATCCCATGATGGCTTGCCAGAGCCAGGTCGGGGGGGGGTCTGTCTGGAGAATGACCTTTGTGCACTCAGATCTGAAGTCCAGGATGTGGGGGGAGGGGGGTCT
>JBCAUI010008971.1:0-10065 GCA_038406195.1 Haplosyllis anthogorgicola | reverse complement strand
AGGTCAAAATATAGGTCAAGGTCATTTGAAGGTCAAGGTCATTTGAAGGTCAAATTTCTAGATTTTTGTAGTTTTTTCACGTTTTAACAACTATTTGCATTTTCGTTACTATTTGCATTTTAATGACTATTTGCAAAGTGGGCGGTTTGGCCTTTGATTGGAAGGCATTCTTGCCAATTCTGCTGGCAGGGCTCAGTGGTCTTTGTTAGATACGCAAGTAAAGTTATGTGACAGTTACACCACACTCGTATTAGGACACCTGGAAAAAGTTCACATTTCACGGAATCTAATCCTCACTACACATCATTGTACCTGTGGTAGTTGTTTTCTTGGACCTGCGCCGCTCAGCGTCTTTGTTTCCCCAGTGGGACCTGCCGCACCAGCCGCCGGGGAACTTGACTTATCACCCACCTGAAAATACAAAAAAAAAGTCTAATGAGAAAGACGTTTACACGTTTCAGTTTTCATGTTACTTTGCACCCGTGTGCCCACATGTTCTCATATAGATCTATACAAATACTGTGGAATTTCCTTTGCGCAGATCTTTTGCACGACTAAAGTCTCTTTGCAAGACCATCGGGCTTAAGGTTTAACATATTAAATAACAAGAAAATAACCCTCCTTTGCAAAGCCACCACCCCATTGACGATCACTTTTCTTTCCTAAATTGGGTGGTCGCCCAAAGGAAAATTTACTGTACGCGTGTACATGTGCGTGCACATATAATGTTGACAGGTTTTTGGTCGATTCCCATAGATACAGCCTACAAACTAAAGGATACTGAGAAACCCCCAACCTTTCTGCTACAAAAAGGTCCCAGAAATACTTCCATAAGTGACCTTTAACCGCAAATTCCAGCTGTGCTTTTCTGCACACATTTTACATAGCACATGTGCACGTCCACCGAGAGTCATGCACGTGCGTGAATGCAGCATACCTGGCACAGACAAATAAAACGTCGCCTCAAGCATTAAAAGTGATTACCAGATCATGTAAACACTCAAACCTTTGCGTATCCTTGTTTTACTGTATCTATTTGGTGTATAGACATGCACTCCCGCTCATTTAATAATAATGGTAATTAATACACTGTGCATGAGTACTCTTTATGAGTATTCAAATGTGCGATACAACTTCAACCAACGGCAGGGCCCTCACTCAGCCTCATAGTGAGCCTACTGTCTTGATATAATTTGCACAAGCAAGCATTCTCTGTTTTGTAGTGTACGTCTTCTCATTTGTTGGTCCCAGTTTTACACTTATGTTGAGAATTGCGCCTGTTTTGTGTTCTTGATCATGAACATTCCAACCGACAATAACCGAAAAATAAGAATCTAAATTCGGATACATGTAAAAGGAAATTGACTGCTTATTCTTCGACAAATTCCTGTCTAAATAGCGAAAGCGACAAGTAGGAATTCAGATCTCCATGCCTTCCAGTAACTGAAAATTTGCTCACTTTACACACAGTTAAAATCAACGGTTTACATGAAATGAAAGTACAGGATGTGTTTTTATGTAATAGCGTTTCACTAAATTTATCAAGGTCACAAAAAGACAATGTTGTCCTGGTGACGCATACAAAATAACAAAAAATATATACATGTAAAGGAAAAAAAAGTCAAATAAGCATAAAAATTGCATGTCTTACCATGGTGACAAAGAAGAAGAAATTTGCTTTTTTATCGTTTGCAATAATGAGACTTAAATATCACATTATTTAAATAGACTCACGCAACCAGCAATTTCGAATAAAATATTTACGATTTTTAATTCATTTGATCAGATGCCCTGTTTCGACTGGCAATATTTCAAGTGTCGAACTGTACCTCACTTGTTATTTGGTTATTTTGCTTTGGCAAATTGGATTCGCATTCAGACTAATTTGCATTTGGCAAATAGAGTTTAAATGCTCCGGGGTTCTTCAAATATCTATCCTTAAATGCTGATCAGTTTGTAGTCTTATTTAAATTTGGGTTGTTCCAAAGCTTTATTTTTATATTCAAGAACTAAAATCAGGACGAACCATTCATTAGGAGAATTAAATGGAATGTGTCACCAAAATTGAACAGACATGCTTAACATTACATTATGTTGAAAAATTATCTTACAATTTATTATTCGTATATTTTCACTCGTCACAGTTACAACAGAGTTAATCTTTTGATTGATTGAAATATTTGTTGATAGCTCTTTGTTCTGGGAAGAATAGAAATTCACGCCGTCCTTTTAAATTGTTAAAGAGTGACTCAGTGACAGCGTGATATTCTATTGTTTGGAAAATAAAATATATAAATCATTACCTGAGTAAATTTTAAACTGATATATGTACTGTATCAGCAACACAAAACCTTCTGCAGTTTTGGCGTTTTCCAAAAAAATTTTTTGAGTAACCCTCAACAAATGGACAAGTAGCAATTTAGCGCTAAATCATTATATTTTCCGTAAATAAAATAACACCAATTATGTCTATTGACTAGTAAAAATAATCTTATTTCTAGCCTTCCATTAAATATTTACCTTCTGAATTAAACTTGAATGAGTAGGTTTATTTTTACGAAGAAAAGTTTTCGGACAAATGGCATGAGAATGGTTCTGCTCTATCTACCTTAAGCAAAACTATAATAAACCCTGGTATTTACGAAATTTCTACAAAGTATGCGATTCTCAGTACAGCCAAAACGTACGCATTTATCATTCATTGTACAGACCAAGTCATCAGAATAAGATTATTTAATTTAGGAGTCTGTGTCCCATTATTTAAATAATAATTTAAATAATACTTAATTCAGCCCTAAGCTACAGGATACAATAATACCCAAAGTATTTTTAAAGCTAAATTCCTCGATTGAGCTTGTAATCTTCAATTTTGATTTTTCACTCTTAGTAACTTTTGCAGAAATATAGTTTGAAATTATAATAATGATTGCTTTACCTCTGAATTACAAGTTGTAAAGTTGGTAGGTTTGAGTTGAATAACGTCTCTCAATTTGTAGGCCAACATTTCCATTTTTAATTCAAAGTCCCAGTCTGTAATATTTGCTATCCGTGAAGATCCATTTTGGTGAGTCCGCAAAGAATGCTTTTCAGTCAAATGTGGATCATGGCCATTTTCTGACCTTGGACTTTGACCTTTACATCGGTTTTCATTGTACAAATCCTCAATACGAGAAAATCCATTTTCTTTTATAGGAAGAATATCAAATTCCTTCATCCGTGATATGTGACCTTGGAATGACCTTGAGTTAAGATCTTCTGACAGGTGGTTTTCATATTGCAAACAGCTGTCGTTTCCCATGGTCAATTTCTTTCATGTAACTTTTTCCCCTATTATTTTCTTCAAAACAAACTGTTACTACTGGCGGCCGACACTGAAGTTCAGAATTTGAACAGCCATCAGTTTTGGTTTATAAGATCACATTTCTCACTTACATCCATTCCATTAATGTCACACATCACCAGTTTTGCCTGTGTCTATCCATTACCTATCTGTTCCATGCTTTTTGCAATTCTGTATTTTACATCATTATCTTCCAACTTGAACTTTCCTACTTATTTTTTTAGGTATTATCAAACAAATACATGTACTATCAACACAGAAAACGACCGTTTCAAGTAACTATGTATCCACAGATATTATCACAACGCGTTATCAAACACTGCAAAACAAGGTCTCTTTGTTTTTCAATTA
Organism: Haplosyllis anthogorgicola; assembly: GCA_038406195.1. Lineage (NCBI taxonomy): Eukaryota > Metazoa > Annelida > Polychaeta > Phyllodocida > Syllidae > Haplosyllis > Haplosyllis anthogorgicola. The sequence continues at coordinate 6,374 of JBCAUI010008971.1, read as the reverse complement.
AAACCGCTTCAAAATTTCCCCGTCTCTATCTGCATGCACAATCTCAATTCCACCAATGTCTATTGTAAATGTTTCAGCAGCACAAACTTCGCAAACCTGTAATTTTCTGCGACCTTTATTGTCAAGGAACTTTGCTAATTACGAGTATAATTTTCTCATAATGTACAGTTGTGCGTATGCTTCATCAATAATTCCGTATGATCCTCAGTCTCCCAATTGTTTCTTTTTTCCGCGACTGAATGCTCCTACTCCGGACAAGCTGGTGCTTGCTGCCTTGAAGTGTGCGGTGCCGTGTATTGTTTGACATTATAATGGTCCTTACACTGAGTGGATGCAATTGCTTTTGTGATGCTACGGCCAGTGGAAACATCTATGCTTTTGTATACTTTTTCCCAGACTATAGCCATTAAAATAAATTTCACAAAGTAAATAGCTAAATTACCATTTTAAACAAATTTGACAATTTCAAATGCAATTAACTTATGAGTTCTTGATACTTATTTTACTAGCATCTCCTTTTTCATCCATTTTGCGTCAGTTATGAAGTGCCAAATAAATCACTGGTAACTAATGGAGTGAAATAACACAATTGAGTATGTTCGAGTTTAATCCATTGCGAAATTGATTTTTCGCTTTATAGATTCCGATTAAGCGGCAAGCATCACATAGACTAAAAACGAATCCTTGAGTACCTTCCGTTTACCTCGTAATATAAATGCAAATGCGAAAATGCGCCTGCATTCATCACAAGTTGGGACCAATCAATAACCAAACTTGTAATATTGATACCAATGATTATCTGCAGATCAATGAAAATGCCTTATTACACGTACACGATGATTTCAAACAATGATATCAAATCGTGTTCTATTCGCTGATATCAGTCCGTTTGTGTGCGTAATCATCATTTTGCCTGGGGTGTCAATGGAACAACTGAAAATCAACTCTTGGTACGAAACTTTGATGTACACAGAACACCTGAACATCAATTCGTGATAAATTATATAAAATCCTTTGTATGACTTAATAAAGAAACAATGTTTTGAATACAATTTCCTCCAATACCGATACAGGATTTTTGAATTTTCATAACCTTCTCAAACTGATTTTTACTCTTTCCGTCAAAAGCGTAGCGTCCTTTGCTCAAATTCCCAACAGGTAACATGCTACTGATGGCTCTTATCTAGTTTTTGTGTGCGAAATCTAGTGAAACAGTCCTTGTTACAAACACTAATCCGCCTTTTTGAAACCCTCTCTTTTCGCAATTTGAGAAAACACTGAAAGATTTCAACACAAAGTGTTCGTTTCGTGAATCACCGATTCACATTTCACAAAGGATTTCCCATGAAGAAATTGATGCACTCCAAACAAATATTTTTCGCATAAAAATGTGCTCAATGAGTACAATGCCATAATGCCTTTAAGCTCATAACTGCGTGCCTTGCTTTGATGAAAATTAAGTATTACTATTACATACAGGGCTGGAATATTTATTCGAAGCATCAAGTTATCATATGGCTTCAATTTAATACAGTGATATAATCCTCAAAAAGCAAGTATCAAAACGAACAAAAACGTCGACAAAATTGGGGGTGAGAGGGGGGTAGCGCTAGTGTTGGTGCAGGATACCACAAAATATCTCATTTTAATTCACACATTTAATGATTCCAAAAATTTGCACAATTTCGTTAACAACCACGAAGTCGCTCCAATCGATATTTCCACTAAAACTAATCGTGGAAAGTATTTTGTTGCGACTTTGTAACCCACCCTGAGCCAGTCATTTTTGCTGGATTAAATTGCCTGCAGCTCCCAAAAATAAAATTAAATAAATAAAGATAACGGAAAACAGAGACCAAACATCACAATACTGTGACATAACATTTGGATAAATTAAATGTTGATTTCGTGAATTTTAATCAACGATACAAAAATGTACAGCGACGTCAAATTTTATTCTTTTTTCCCGACCGCCGATCTAAAAAAATTTCTAGCCTCACTTAAATAGCAAAACGAATCAGTCTCACTTGACTCTGAACCGAACTTTATCGTTATTGTTTCAGTCTCCGCGGCTATTTACATTGTATTCACTCGACGGGCTTTTATCCCAAAACACGTTCAGCTCGAAATGTCATCAAATGTCCATACTTCTTGTCCTATGCCCTGGAAACACGCAGTAATGTTCGCTTTACACAAGTTCTTCCGAACTGATCCCAACTGTATTCGGTGCATTTGTTTAACATCTCGCAGCTGAAGTTGAGCAACCACAATCCCACAAAGTACTTTGCTGGGCGAACTTTTCAACATCAGAGGCCAAGGCGACCTCTTGAAGACAGGGCCTATCCGAAATCTAAATTAGGAGTACGTGCTTAGGACTTTTTCTTTCAAAAATATGAGCGGTCTTTGGCAATTACACATTGCGACTTCCAGAAAGTGACATGCACCCAAAAGGCTAAACTAAAAGTTCAAGAGCAATTAAGGCCCTAAACGGAGGCAATTGTGACGTTGACGTCTGTGGCCACTTAAAAGGTAGCCTTTCGTAAATCTATTTCTTGACTTGGAATTTCGCAGTTTAAAAATTAAAACTCGATACATACAAATTAATGTGTAGACCAGATATCCCAGCCTTGAAAACTATACAATATACGTTTTTAAGCTATTTTGTTCACAGACAGCAGTGGCGGATCCAGGATTTCTCGTAGGGGGGCGCTAACCTTGGGGCGCCCCAATTTTCACCTATTTTCACCCAAAAATCGAGAAAAACTGCATGAAAATGAAGAAATTTTGGGCCGTGGGGGGGGGGGGGGACCCCCCCCCCCCCCCCACCCCCCCTCTCCTCCCGCACCCCCCTCGCCCCCCTAGATCCGCCAATGAAGAAGAAGCAAAGTAGCATAACGATATAGTACAAGAAAATTTCATTGATACCTAAAAAATTTAACCTACAAACACATCATGGGCTTGAGATGGGTTACACAATATTGCAGTTTTGCCAATTTCGTTGTTAAAGTGAATGATGTAAGTTTTGTTAATGTATTTAAACTTGTTAGTTTTCTAGAAACTCAAACTGAGTCATCTAATACTGTTTCCCAATCGAACACATTATACTGTTCCCCAGTTGAACGTGGTATTCCAGACAGAAATACAGACCACAAAGATTGTGTATCACCTAAAGAGTACCCAGCACCCTTGTACCCTACCTACTGCAGCGGCTATGCTTACATAACTACTCCGCGATTGATAAAAAAACTTTATGAATTGTCACTTCGAGATCTAGTACTTTTGAGATGAGATTGCTATCAAAAGTTTAGTATCCCGCAACAATTGAATTTCACGCTGGGCTCAATTTAATTGTTGGGTACTAAACTTCTGACAGTAATTTTATGATCTGGAACGTGTTTAGTTTCAATAAATTGTCAGCAAAGTAACTTCACCCGAACAACAACAGAGAGGGAAATTAATTTTAATTTTAAAATTCCCGTCCCGTCCTCGTTGACTTTTTATGATTTATTCCTGTGTACAGAATCATAAGGACATTAGTTAGGTAATCTACATCATTTAATCAAGGGAAATTTGGAACACATTTTCACCTTGAAAGTGAGTACATCGTTACTAATCTATCTAATCACGAATGTTCCGCTAGGGGGGTGCGGGAGGCGCCCCCCCACTACGGCCCAAAATTTCTTCATTTTCATACAGTTTTGGGGATTTTTGTGCAAAAATTGGGTAAAAATTGGGGCGCCCCAAGGTTGGCGCCACCCTACAAGAAATCCTGGATCCGCCACTGTAATTCTTCGGTTGGTGTATGTTTTGTATCCATGTTTAAGCCAGATTCTGAGATTTAGGTATCTCAAAATGGGAGTATCTAATATCACTTGTGATGGAGGGATGGTACTATTCGTAAAAATAATAATCACAATAAATAAATCTAAGAAACACACTTGTTTGAATTTTTCTTAAAATAGAATGTTTCATCAAACCACTTTGATGCATTAGCCGTTTGTCCGTTCGTTCTAAAATTAATTTTCAGCTCCTGAAATTCCTATCAATTTGGAAACGCACAGAACAAAAGAAGAAACAAAAGAATTTCCCGTGGTGCTTTTGATGTGGTATTGTTCCAAAACTGATAGGAATTTCATCCTCTGATTTTGCAAAAGGTAATGATACTTACACCGGTAAGACACCAAATGTATGTTATACATTTTATTCAAACTCTCATTTTCATTCCATTTTACGCTAAATTTGATAAACATGTAAAAATCAAAATCAGCTCAACCGTGATTTGTTTCGTTAGCAAACATTACTTGGTAATCGAGCATGACATCCCATTATATTTCAGTTTGAAGTGAAGCCATTGAGGTGAATCATACACCGATTTGCCCTTCATTCCAAAAAATCTGCAAAAGGTCCTGTATCTCCTGAAATACCTATCAATTTGAATACGCACAGAACAAAAGAGAGAACAAAGGAATTCCATGCTGTGTTTTGGAATTTCTATTGCTTTAAAAGTGATAGGAATTTCATCCTCTGATCAAAATGAAGTAATTAATCATTGGGAATAAGAGGGTAATCAAAGTTATTTGTCAATGTTTTACTTTCACAAAAATAGACTAAGCAGCAAGTGAAATAGATTATCCTATTTTATTTCAATATGATAAAAACATTTATGGCTGTCCCTTTCAGTGGCGGATCCAGGATTTCTCGTAGGGGGGGGGGGCGCCAACCTTGGGGCGCCCCAATTTTTCCCCAATTTTTGTGCAAAAATCAAAAAAAACTGCATGAAATCGAAGACACTTTTGGCCGGGGGGGGGTGGGGCGCCTCCCACGCCCCCCCCCCTAGATCCGCCAATGCCTTTGTGGCTATCTAATACATGTTGCAATTGAACTGAATAAGAACATAAACAAAGTCTAATTAATGAAATTAGTTTTCAATGGATTTGGAACAACTTAAACTGTGAATATGCTAAATGGAGTAAATGTACAAAAGATAATGTATTTCGACTAAATCTGGGAAAAGGTGATCCCACTGACAGTACATGTATCAACAAACAAATCAGGAAATATGTACATTTATATTCATAAGTATATGATATATGGATAAAGCTCCATCGGTGTACAAGTCATAGTAAACAGATCACGAAATTACTATCAAAAGTTTAGCACCCGGCAAAACTTGAATTGAATGAGCTCAGCATGCAATTCAATTGTTCCGGGACACTAAACTTTTAATAGTAATTGCACGATCTGGACGTCCTTTGGGGATTAAGCCATCACCGGATGTTGCTTTATGTGACATTTTTTTCTGGCCTGTAAATAGACTTCAGCCCTGAGAGCTAGTGACACCTTCTGTAATTCCAACTGATTTCACCTTGTAGCACTTGTGTTGGGCATAGCAGTTGTTATTATGTATATGTATCAATGCACAGCATGTTTCACAATGCCCCGTGAAATTACCTTCCGAGGTGAAATATTCTATTTAGAGGACGTATCATAATGGATTGACAGGCAACACGATGATCAATTGCCATACACGTCTTTTAATTTTTCTCGTTATCCCAGTTCATTTCATTGTGTGTCGAATATTATTCATATTAAAGTTATTATTAATAAAATAAAAACAATGGTGCTTCAGCACAACTTTAAGAGCGACCGTGATAAAGTCAAAAGAAGTATTAATACTTTATACACATCCTTGATGCAATTAACATCTGCACCTGTTTATGTTTAATTAAAGTGATACGTGCAAAATCATTAAAAGTGGAGAAAATTACAATATTCATTCGGCCTACACAGATCGTATCAATTGTGTACATAAAGCTAAGAGGGATCGGTAATTAAAATACACTGACAAGTGAATGCAGGAAACTTAGAAAAGTGATCAAAAAAATCACTGTTGTCATAACTTATGATGAAGACCGTCTAATGTCATTCATTTGGAAACAGAAATTTGTGGAGTAAATATTTAGAATTTTGTGGGGTAAGTTTTCTTGTTTTTAAGTTATTGTTCATGGGAGCCCCAAACGAATAAAGCCTACATCATCAGGAGATAGAATCGACTTTTGCCCTGTTTTTTGTGTCGCGAAGTGGCTTTTTCTTTTAAATAGATAGCGACGGGTCAACTTCACAATTTGTATTGGGATAGTATTGGAGTATTGAATTTGTCCCGAATCATTCTATTTCGACTTAAATGTCCTTAAATTGACAAAAGCAGCCAGTATCCTTAGCCAGGGTGGTTCCAGTTGATTGATTTCAGTCACAAGCAGCTGGTTTTGGTGCCTGGATGACACAGTTGTGGATTCTAATTGCCCATATATGGCTGGATCTGATCTGATTTGATCTGAATCATGTCCTGATTTACCATATAAGGATATGTGTGT
>JBCAUI010008960.1:0-10065 GCA_038406195.1 Haplosyllis anthogorgicola | reverse complement strand
ATATATTGTGATGAGGACTAGCATGATCGTTTTGTCTCAAGCAAGATTGTTTAACGTCTAACTGAATAAAGAGGTTCTAACTGCTGTTAAAATAGACTTTGCATTGTTACCTTGTTAATTGCGCACTGGTCCCAAATCTCCGAAAACCCAGCATCTTAATCCTGCCACATTGACAGAATTGCCAAACGGGACAGATTGAATAGTGATTCCATGATATTTACTGAGATATACAGTCAGTGTATGAAGTGGCCAAAACATTTTCAAGATCTAATTTTTAAACTAAAAAACTGAAATTCGATCACCTGTTTCATCGTTTTTCCATTTATCTAACTTTGAAAAGACACAAAACGTAAATCAGAGATTTGATCACCATTTCATAATTTTTCATTTTTATGTTTTCAAGTTTTATAGATACATTTCATGTCTTAAAATGAATAAAAAGTAATATTACAAAATGGAAAAACGAAGACTTCATTCATCATTTTTAGTTCCATGGAATAGATGTAAACAGATAAACAATAAAACAGGGTATACAATCTCCATTTTTTATTTTGTGTCATTTAAAAGTTATGTAAAAAATGAGAAAATGATGAAACGGATGATCGAATCCTCATTTTTCCGTTTTCAGTTTAGAAAATAAACTTGAAAACGTTTTGGCCACTTCATACACGGACCATATACCACCCGCAACCCGAGACGATGAATGGATCAGCGAATCAATCGAGATATTTTGTTAACTTTGCGCCACTGAACCTCTTATTTCTGTTCCATCTTACCAAAACAGTGGCAACATGAGCAAAATTAGAAGATTGTTTATTTCTTTAATTTTAGAGTCTTAAGCTACTGCGGTTGATAACATACAGTTGATGATCTTGGCCACTTATGGTATACTTAAGTAAGACTCAATTGAATCGTGTATGATGAGTTTATCCGTATATCTACCGAGATTTACCAAACGTAGTCTCTTATTTCATATGCGAACCATTTAATCAAATCTGAAGGCCTCTAGATCATGCAGTCATCTTTAGATTGGCTTTTAATTCACTCTTGGTCCATATGTGTTTTGTTTACATGCTGATGTTTATGTTGGGCTTGACATCGATTGACATATTGCAATTAACTGTTGCACTTTCAACAAAAGCTGGTTATGTGATTTGTCAAATCTCAAAATTTAAAAATGCACTGTGGATACATGTTGAGCATCTTTATTCATATGTGACAGCATGTTAAGCAAATGCATTCATGTGTGAACTAATCTACCTATGTTTTGATCAGCTCTACTCATCTGTGCAGTAGACCTGACATTTTATGTCAGTCCAATCAAGTGGACTTTAAAGGTCTAACAACTCTCACAAGGGCTTTAAAACTCCCATAAGGACCACACTTTCATATACATTATCCTTAGGAGTGAAATAGCCATTTGTTGAATTAAAGATGTGTAAAGACGGTTCGGATATGTCTGTTACATCTCACAAAAATGAAAACCAACGGCTCCATAAATTTATAAAAATTTTAGAACATACTGAACATAATAGAGCAAATTAAGAGATTCCTATTAAACATAGGATTTTCATGCTGTGCTTTTGATGTGCTATTGTTCCAAAACAGTACACGAAATTTGTATCAGTTTCGAAACGTCTAGAACAAAAGCTAGGACATAAGAATTTCACGCTGCGCTTTTGATGCACCATTGTTTCCAAACTGATACGAATTCCGTGTACTGAATTGAATAGACTTTCATGATTTGAAGAAAAAGAATACCTTTACGCGCTTTTGATGTGCCGTTGTTTCAGAACTGATAGGAATTTCATCCTCTGAATAAGTAGATTGTATTTTTCTTTAGTGTTATTATGGAATGCTGCATTTCGGTTCTGATTTGGCATTACGTTTTATAGAAGCCTAAATGTTATGCTAAATGCTATGACATATTGGCATAAAGAGTAAAAAAGCAGTCATGATAAAATGCCAATAGAGAACACCCGGTGTATTTGTTTTTAAAGGAGCGCGGTTCTAATATCTGTCACAAATCGAGAATCCCCATCCCCATAAGGCCTATGGAGCATGCATAGAGGGCGGCATCTTCTAGTGCGAAATCCCCACAGAGTGACAAATATACTTGGTGTTTTGTAACGCATTCAACATTGGAATTCAAATTGCATGTTAGGAGTTCGTCATTTTTGCTCTTTGAAGTGAAACGTGCTATAATATGTTGGACTTCCCATAGTTTACATATGGACGAAAGTTCATCGCAAAAAATGATGGAGGCAGCACCTGCCTTAAATTCAATGTATATTTTGTACTCTCATGCAAAACAAACAAGTTCTCATTAATGCCAATTTCGCCTTGAGTTGGACAAACATTTCTGAGAATTTCTTCTCAACAAATTTTCTGTCAACAGATACAATATTTGTATGATGAAATCAATATTCCTGTTGGCAGAGTGTCTTGGCACGAAAAGTACTTCGTTTAAATAATTTGATTCGACATCAAGTTCTGCTCAAATGAGTATGTAGATATAGATTTATAGATGCTGACACGCAGTGTGGTATTGTACTACTTTGTCCATGATAAATTAATTAGATATTGATGTTGTAATCCATTTATTAGTTTTCTCTAGTTGGTCTAAGATATCACTTGTTATAAAGCAGTAAACAGAGCTGAAGGATGCACGAATAAGGTGTTTGTTCAATTCACGAAATTGCTATTTAAAGTTGAGCTGAGCTAAGCTCCTTTAATTAATTTTTGCAGGGCGCTAAACTTTTGGAATTTGTAATTTCATGATGTAGTGTATAAAGCATTGCTGTTTCCACACAGATATTTAAGGCGTTAATATATATCCCCGTATGTCACATCAGCAATTGGAGACACTCACAGGCGATTGATAACGCTAGAATATTGTTACAATATTATGCCTGTATAATAAAGGAGAAATTTAACATAGTATATTCAATGAATGTTTTCGAAGATAAAATTCACTCAACTAGCTTTCCTAGAATTGCCAAATTCCCGAGAAAGGTTAATGTCGAGTAATACGGTCTACAGTCTATTTTACGTAAAACTAAAGTATCTAAGTCAAAATGAATAGCAAGGCCTGAGCCTAATTTTACAGATCTCAAATTGGTGTTTCATTAGTCTATCACGCTTTGCGTTGATAGACTTCTCTGAACGGAAAGGTGGTTTTGCTATTGAGTCAAAATTGGGCGTAAAGACCCTCCCCCCGAGCTGAGGTGGAATCAGGTCCAACTGCAGATGGCCCCCCCCCAAATTCAGAGGTCATTTAGTGCAAAGTGCAGATCCACCCCCTCCTTTCTTCTCTTACTACTTTTATACCTAACAGGATACCATGTTTTTTTCATTTCAAATTTGTGTTCACATATATAAACTACTAAATTAATGCATGAAAAATATTCTATATCATGGACAGTTAGTCTGCAGGTATATGATGCTATTTATTGTGACACTAACAGATTTACTGTTTTATGAGGAATTACTTCAAATTTAAATACAGGCAACTAATGGTTGTAATCGGATGTCTGTTAAGTGTGTATGAATTACATTTTAAAGTAAAGTACTTGGCACTTCCTTCTTTGTTACAGAACGCATCATTTTAAAATATATTGATCGCAAAAAGGCAAGATTCCAGTTGAAAGATACAACAAAGGGGTTTATTTCTACTTTCTATGTAAAAAAAAAACAAATTCTATATGTGGCGGGGTCGCCCGCACTCTTTACGAAAACGATTCTCACTTCCGATGAGGTATGAACCTCGCTTCTCTGGACGCCGGCTGCTGGTCTGAACGGCGGTGATCCGGCCGCAGTGAGCTTACTTTAGGGCTTTATCAGGTCGCTTGACATGGTACTTGATGCAAATGAAAACAACTAAAGAGTCCATGCCACGGGCCTGGATTGATCAACTCTAACAACTAAAAGACAACAACACAATCAATTACAATTTGAAATGTCTTGCTGAGGCAGATGCCTGGGGGTCGGTGCACTGGTCAACCCTTCAGAGACTAAGGTGGGAGTCTCCCTTCTCGAAGGAGACATGCTTAAATGCATTTTTTGGGTCGGTCGATATGACATCATGATGGTGACATCACCAACAGAATGTGACGTAGCATTTGAAAGAACACTCTGGGTGATGTCACCACTGAGATGCATGTGCATGAATGGTGGACTTTCTAAGAGAGTCAGTCACCCCCACAGAGCAGTCGACCCAATAGAAAGTAAAGCACACTGACCGTCTCTCATGAAATTGTGTTCGACTATCAGGATGGGAGGCTAGTTTTACCAGACCGTGACACTCTCCCTCAGGCATCCACCATGTCCACATGGCATGCTTTATTACAGAGGTTCTGAAAAATACATGAACACATAATGATCTGTACAAGAGTAAATAACAACAATGCGAATGACAACTAATTTCGAATGGTTAAAGGTTGCAGATATTAAAGTGGTTACAGAATGTGATTAGATTAAACATTGTTTGAGGTGTGAAGGCACCTGGGGGCCGGATGTTCTTCCAGTGCCCAAATCATTTGAAGTTACTAATTACTAAAAATAGAGATCAAAGTTTGACGACTTGGTTCACGAGAGGTTCACAAGGCATTCACTCCCTTTCTTTTCTGGCAGCCTTCTTGTAGGCTGGCTCAACCATATCATCTTTTCTTCCCCGCTTATGGAAGGAAGGTGAGTCTGGGGCTGCCAGCATGACAAAACTTGACATGGCTGAAGCTGCATCATCTGGTGCTGCCACATCAGTTACTCCTCCCGGGATACTGTTCTCATCGTAGTCTAATTCCTCCTCCGTTGTCAGTGCCCAAGATTCGGTCAATCCGGAAGGGGGTGCAATGGGCTTGGTAGAGCCCCTGATCAGAGATACAGCTTCAGCCATGGCATGGTGAGCCACTGCGGATCCTGACAGGAGAGGGGCAGCACTCACCAATATTCTTTCTGCCGCAGACGCAGTCACCTGACTAACCAGCTCAGTGGCCTTTTGATGCATGTCAAACTGGCTCAGGCCTACACTGGCCTGGGGCATGGTGATAGGCTCTGGTGGACAGGTGGCAGCTACCATAGGTGTGCACCTGGGGGTAACAGGACATGTGGCAATCTCTGCTTGGGTGAATCCCTCGATGAGGCCCAAAGATATGTCTCAAAAAGCATTCATCTTAGGTCTGGTCCTGCCTGTGGGGTCTGATGCCATCATGTTGGCTACTGCCTTAGTCACTCCCAAGGGAGGGGTAGGTGTACATTCTGCAAACGCTGAGTCATATGTGGTGAACAGGGTTTTCTCCCCCTTGTACATCTCTTCCACCAGTCATTCTTCCAAGGTACTTGACCAGGCCAAGGGTCAGGTTGGTGGACTGATCCAAACGTCAATCCCTGCCCTCTTCCTCGGGGAGGTGTGGGCTTGTCCGCCTCATTTCAGAGTTGAAACGATGGGGTGGTGTCCATCTGCTTCATCCTACTCTTGAGTATCTTGCCCCAACCCCGAGGGGTGCAGGAGTGCAGCATGGCTGCAGCATTGCCAAAGATCAGCCCAAACAAGTCCATCGATACTGAATTCATCCTTTCACAGATAGGCAAGGGGTCAGACTCATGAGGACAACCATAATGTCGATTGGTGCACCTCTCGATCACTTCCAACAGGTTTAGTGACACCAGTGGGTGCAGTCAACTCATTAGAACAATCAGGGAGTCTGGCAGGTATTCCTGTCTTCTGGTGTGAGAGTATTTGTCTAAGTTGAAGGTGCCGGCACCATGTGCAGAGTACAAGAGAGTATCTGCATAAGCAGTCATCTGGTCATGGACTTGCTGTTGAAAGTCTTCTGGGGGTGACCTGACCCCGTAGCATCTGGATGGTAGAAAGTCCAGGACCCAGAGGTGAGTTGGCTCCAGGATGTAGAATGGCATATTCATGTCATGATGGCAAAACGCCACAATGTACATGTCCCATGTAATCTCTGCCTTGGCTGCCAGGGAATAGTACTGGGTCAGAGCCAAGGGCTTGAGGTCGGCCACCTAGGAGGGTGCTGGTAAATTGCCATAACCCCACTCCCAACATATCCTGCAATGAAGTCTGCAGGCTGAGTGCATGGGTTTTGGAGGCCTTCCAGGCATATGACCCTCCCACCTGTTCCTGAACCAGTTACCACACCTCCATGGGAGAGCTGTCTCCTTGAACAGTCCCTCTGCCATCACCCTGGCTCATGATCCTCTTGTCAGTTCTCTCTTCCACTCCTGGGTCTTTCACCACATTTCCCAGCTCTTGCCTTGGTCCCTTCCCCCAGGGACTCATCGGTCCTATGGGCAGTGGCTAGGTGAGGATCAACTTCATCCTTCATGAAGGTCTTAGGCACAGTCACGACACTTTTGAGTTTCTGCTGTGGACTGTGGTATTCGACCCTTCGACTATCTACCCTCTTGGGAGACGTCTGCTGACACCTGGTCACCAAGGAATTGGCAGGCCTTCTGGGTGGTCGGGTTGTGAGAGTGCTCTTCCCTTCCATGTGGTGGTCCCTCTCTCAATATTCATGATGGAGAAAGGCATGCAGTTCCTGGCATGTGCATGGAATCCCATCTGTGGCGTGGACCTGGTCAGCTCCCATGGCCAGGATCACCCACATAATCAAGCAGAGGGCATCCCTCACCACTGCCCGGGCTGGGGAATACCCCTCATACTTTAGTAGTTGGTCCACATTACCAACAATGTCATGTGGCAGGGCCTGGAGTTCTTCGTCAGTTAGGTCTGGCACTTGAGGCTCTATTTTTCGGGTGTCACCCACCTCAAGCAGGGTGGCCACCTCACTGGAATCCCAAACAGTCTGCAGGAGGTCGGGATGACCAGTGGTTCCCTACCCATTCCAAGATATCCGGGGGTGATGTCTGCACTCTGGCTGGGTTGGCTGACCTGACTAGGCAGGCTGACCCTTACAGAGTGGCTGGGTGAGACACCAAGCACACCACCCCTTTATCTCCCTCTTGTATCCACTGGGTCATGGCAGCTGACTCACATGAAGGGATCCTCTTCATCATCAGGTATCTCTGCTGTTGCCATGTTGCTAGTCTTATCTCTTTGTTGGCTCAGCACGAAATTTTTAATTTGAATTTGTAATTTGAATTTTTGTAGGAGAAATGACATCATCAGTGATATCACGGGGCTCTGCCTCATTTTTGGTTTTCACCCCTTGTGGGGAACCCCTGCTGATTTGTGCTCATTTCAACTCAAGAGCTGAATGAGACAACATGACTGGACACACTACGCAAAAGGTGAGTGTGTACATGTATTTTCTATAGTGCGGACACACTCGTGGCAGGGGAGCAGTTGAATGGTCCCATTTAACATTTATATTTGTACTTTCAATATAGATCTGCCTCAGGCACCCCACACGTTAAAGGCAGTAGTTACGTTAACTGTCACCAGACAGCAGTAGTGTTACACTCGCAGTACAGTGTGTGCAGTAGTTTAACCAATAGCAGCTTAGCTTAACTGAGTTGCTCTTACCCTTGAAGACCCACCAATGAGTGTCTCTGTATCTTGGGTATAAAACCCACTGCACAGTGGAACCCAATGGTTGTCTTTTTGTGTGATTGTGTGATTGTGTCATTATCTTAGTTTCATATTCAACTTGTAACTTGTTACTTTGTTACTCATTATTGTGAACTGAATTATTGGACTTTGAATATTTCTTATAATGAACAATTTATCAACTTAGAAATATATCATGTATGCAACCTGTACCACATATATAAGTGCAGCAATAAAAGGACTGGAGATCCAAATGGAGAAGCTATCAGTTTACTCTTGTTGTGATGAATCCTACCATATGTAACACCATAGCAGCAAGGTTTGCCTCACCCGATGTAAGACCCTCTATGATCAGTGAAGTGCATAACTGCCAGTGAGTACTTGACTTTCCCCGAGTCAAGAGCACATGTAGCCCACGATGTAAAAGCTGCTTGACCTAATAGCAGACCCCTCAAGTGTGTCTCTTCAGTACCTACCCAAGGGGCATGCTCAATGTTACGGCATGAACAGAATCCTTCCGGTTCGTCCGTGTCTGCAGAATTTGACAAATCTGGCTACAGAAACCAGCAAAGGTAAAATTCTGACAAAAAGATAATTGGGCACGAGTGATAGCAGCCGAATGTGGATCTTTGAGGTTAGATGCTAACTGCTCTTTTAGTACCATTTGGACATCTTTTTGAAAGTTAGGCTGTACAATCAACAGCTTTCAGGTCAAAATTTTAAGGGTGCTTGCAAACTGATCCTCCATTTCTTTTGGCCTCTGGACCCTACTATAGAAGTCCTGCCTAATGCTGGCTTTGCTTTCTCCTGACTGAAACGTGATGGCTAGATGTTCCACTAGGAAATCAAATGATCGAGTTTGTGGATCAGTAAAAGAAAGGTAAGAGTCTACCTCTCTCCTAGCCTTGTATGTAGTGTTGTTTTTTAGGAGTTCGATAGATTCATCTTCGTCAAGATGGTTACTTTTAATGGCACTCCTAAGGTCTTCAATAAAGGAATAAAAGTGCAAAGAAGCATCGGCGGACCAGCCGCCCCTGAACTTCTGTATTTTTGGTTCATGGCTTTTCCAGAACTCATTGGCTAGTCAATCCATCGGATCGGCAGCTACAGAGGAAGCAGTACTTGTGTTTACAATAGAAGTATCTATGGTAGAAGGTGCATGAGGAAGTGGAAATAATGGTGCAGGCACTTTCAGTACAGACAACACATTAGTATATTTCCGATCAGTTCCTTCACCAAACTTCAGCATTTGGATGAAGTCATCCTTTGGAGTTCTTGTAGATGTTACAGATTCAAGTTTTCATGGAGTAGACATTGGTAATTCAGGTGAAAAATGAACATGCTTATCTGATTTAGTTTGAAATGATAGAGCTGGTTCAGAATACTTAGCAGCCCCCTTCGGGTGTTAACTGTTGGGGGAACATAACTAAATACCTCCTCTTTTAAGGCTTCCAAACCCTCAGCTGGGGTTATAACTGGTTCCACCAGACCCGGGGGTAATTCCCCAGTGAGGTGGGAGCCTGCTATGGGAGAATCAGTTGATGGTGCAGGTGGTCGAATAAATGGCCAATATTTCGTTTCTTTCAATTTCTTCTGATATTCATCTACCAATTCTTGTTGTTGTTGTTGATGCTGTTTAATTTGTTGTTCATATTTCCTCTGACTTACTGAAATTCTCTCTCGAAGAGCATCTTGCTCAGTTCTTAAACGTGTCAATTCATCATTAAGGAGTTTGTTATCCTTACGGACCTCATTGATTTGTTCCTTTGACTTAATTAACACTTGTTCATTTTCTTTTAATGATCCCTTAATTTGTTCTTTATAGCCATGAAGTTCTTTCTCATGTTCTGTAGTTTGACGTAACAACTCCTCTTGTTGTTCTAGTTGAAAAATTGCTGACTCCAAAACCCTTGTTCTTTTCTCAAAATGCTGCCTTGTTTGTTCCGTTACCGCAGCGTTCATTGATTGTACCATTTCGTTATGGTAAGAAATCATATTTTCTAGATTCCTGTGCAAATTTTGCTCTAAAATAGGATCTAGAATGGGAACTTGGTCAGGAACTTCCTGTGGGTATGCTGGTGGAAATAACCCTGCCGGTACTGTTGATTGAGGCACATCACATCACACCACACATCACACCACATCAGCTGGATCTTGTTTTAAAGGATCAGGTTGTGAAGATGATGTTTCAACTTCCCGATCAGCTGGAGCGGGTGGATTTTCATCATCTGCCGGAACAAGTACTTCCTCGTCTTCTACATCATTGAAAGGCAACTGTCACCTTGGTGTAGACATTCGGGTAAGAGTACCTGTAATGTTAGTGATCATGTTGGCCATGGTTAATGGTTACAATTAATAACAAAATTAATAACAAACAAAATTAGAAGTAGCCAAAAATTAATAAACAATACAGAAATACTTCAAACAAATGAATTTACTAATTTAACAGGAGAGACTTAGTTAAGTTGATTAGATTCCTCTCGGACGTAGTTTCTGTATTTCTAGGTGAATTCATCTCAATCCGATAGATGTAT
>JBCAUI010008949.1:0-10065 GCA_038406195.1 Haplosyllis anthogorgicola | reverse complement strand
TAAGCCAGAATGTGTACATAATGCAAATAATCCTTTGAATACTCTTTTAACATTCATAAAATGTTATCTTTTTATTGCAGTTTTAGTTGTAGTTTCAGTTCATACACTGAAATGGCAAATTTTACTGAACATTTTCCCCTCATCCTAGTCCGCCATGACACTTCCATTGAGAGGACACCTCCTTTATAAGGCAATTTGGCCTGAAAAATGTGGTGTCCGTTCAAAGGAGGTTCTACTGTATATATATTTATTTCTAAGGTCAAACTTCATACTTGTTTGACATTTTCTAACAATGGACTGATAGTTCAACACCTACGTTGTAAACAAAGAATCGTCTTTTGTAGCTTTGCTCGAAACAAAAGTCATTTTGCCAACATTTCTAATATTAAATATTAAATCAAGTAACCAGTGCGTCAAGTTGTGGGAATGTATCTAATTTACAGAATAAGATTTATAGCCTTTTATGACAATGACCGTTGCAAATTTATACATTGTATTCACCCGAGTACCTCTTTAATTGAGGCAAAAACCCTCTTTTTTGGGACAAAATTAATTTACTAATTTCTGGTTTAACATTTATTAACACGTGTTTATTACTGCAAAAATTTTATGTTCAGCAACAAATTTATTTTGGTTTTATGACAAATTGTCAAAATTTAGTCTTGGTACCGAGCGCCTCAATTCAGGTAAATACGGTATTAGAAAATAACATGGAAGCAGAGTACATCTATTAGATTAAATAGACACGTGTTCAGTAACTGTACCTGGCAAACTAATAGAAACTAAGGTCAACAACTATAATAAGCAACGCATACTTGGTGAACCTTTTCGAGAGATCAAATTCGTTAATATTTTGCAACGGCGAACAAAATTAAAAACATAATTAGCCTAATCGGTGAACCATGTGACTGACTTTTGATGGTGATGAATTTCTTCATACAAATTCAGAGGAAATCTCAGTAAACTGCATTTACTAGAAAAGTTCCTTCTACAGAATTGTTAATTTCTGAGCAAAGCTGTCGTCGATATGCCATGTCGTAGCCGCGTAGACTATCATTTATCACATGGACAACTGCCTGTGAACAAACATGCAGAAAACTGTTTTCTTCAGTCATTGCCTGCAGCGAGTAGTCATTTCCCCCTATAAGGATGCATAAAAAGTAGTCTGTAACTGCCACTGTGCCATATTCTACGTATGTCTATTTCAAACTGCCAGCTTGGGTCAACTTGCCTGTACTCTGATTGCATTCTCCCAGATACGAACACCGGAAAAGCTAATAAGACAAAAACGAAACCATTTCTGACAAGGAACTGAACTGTGCATTGATAATATACTTTATTGTCTTAATGTAGACGCAAACGTCTTTTGAATTTGCTGTTCCCAGGACCAGTTACACACTAGGGTTAAACACCAGTAAGCGATCACACAGAGTTTGACAGGGAAATAGAAGGTCTGTACATGAATATATCTGTATCATGTTTCTCCATTTATGTCTCTATTATGTTTTGAACACTCATTACTTTTTTGAACAGGTAAGGCAATTGTCATGCAATGTAATATGCAACTGAATGACAACCATTTCAATAAACCTTTTCCCGTCAGTTTATCAAGTACAATTGTGAGTGAAAACAACTGCATTTCCCGCTGATTTGGCTGAGATACACCAAAAGCAATCTCAAAATTGTATACCTTATCCAAGTGTTCCAAGCGTACACAACAGAGTAAGATACGAGAGAATAACAGATAAGATCATGACGAGGATCTCCTGTCTGCATCACGAGGTAAACCAGTAACGGTACAGTACCTAAGGATGGGTATCTTCCGGTACAAAAGAAAACATTTTTATACGCATACAATTTAAAAAGGTAATCGAGAGGGCATTTGCGAAATGATGGTTCAACATACTTGGATATTAAAAAAAGAGTGAGAAACCCTTCGGGTACCGAATTGAACGTGCACTAGTTTTCCGTTTAATTTATCTTACATATAAACTTCTATGCTTTTTTTTCTTGAATTTACTCAGGAGGGAACCTTAATTATAATGCATTTATTTAACCCCTGATTTCCGATTCACAATTAAAAGCAACATAATTGCAATTATATAAAAAAAAAGTTAAAATAACCAAATAATAATTATAAAAATGAGTTGGCAATTAATAAAATTGCTTATTGTATTTCGAATGAGAGAATGTGAAGTCACAACACCGTTTTTAGCGTCATGTGGTAATGTGGTAACATTGTATTTTATGACGTCATTATGTGCCACCATCTTAGATGACCGGAAGTTTGTTTTTCTTAGGCTGAAGACCACATAGTCTTTGCGAATTTCATTCGAAAGACAATAATAAGGAATTAGTCAAAGTTTAACGTGCTGAATGTAAACATGCGCGAACGCAATGTAACGTAAATGTAATGTAAACATAACGTGCACGCAAAAGTAACGGAACGTATCGTATTCATTATTAGTTGCAATTTGCGGTTCATCTGCTGGACATTCAGATTGAAACCTTATTACTGAAGTTTAACTAAAGAACCTGCTGCTTGCAAGCCATCTTCTTTAGATACCATCTCTACTCAAGGGCTGATCACTTAGGATGCACAAAGGCAACTCTCCTTTATCCTCCACTGCAGCCTTGCATGCTGCATGTGATACAGCCCCGAGATGCCCTGGCAACAGCATCCCTTGTCTGTACCCTTCTATGTTCACCTCCTGCTGTGGGGGCTGTTACCTTATCTGACTCTAACCCTCTAATTTTAAATAGTATGATGATTATAAGGGTACATGACAAACTAAAGTTCCTTGGTCAAGGTTTTGGGCGACTCCCCAAAACACTGCAAGATCTTCAGTCGTACCGGGTGTACGACAGGAAATCCGTTCGCATCAAAAGGCAATCCTATCCCGATAGCATAGTGCAAAGAATAGTACAACTGCCTACTAATCCTCTATATTGTACGAACGTAGTTGACATAACGCTTTGAGTGGATACTCACACGGGAATCCTCCTCGGAGAGAAGGCTGGCTCAAGTAAGAATGTACAAGCCAGCAGGATTTTTCCTTTTCTGTAGGGGTGGGGGGAAGCTGGGTAACAGCAACCGCAGTGGGGATGGTTTCGGGTGCTTTGGAATTTAATTTTTTACATAATAGAGTCCCCCGACCAGTACTGGGACAGGGATTGGGGGGGGGTGCCCAGTACTCGGACACTTTTGCTATTTTCCATTTTATGAAAAAGCATTAGTATAATCTATTCCATTTTTCGCAGTGTTCAAGTATAACTCTTTTTCTATCTGTCTACCTTGTTTGATGAAAATCTGCACTTTATTTCTTGCTTTAAACAGTCAATGAAATAGCCAAGTTTAAAGTTTTTAAGATAAATGTACCATCACTTGCAAATTAACTGGGAGGTACCCATGTTTCAAGTGATATATATCTTAAAAGTTCAAACATAATTTAACTTTGAATGAGGAAATACAATCTTTAAAGACATATTAACCACTGTGAATTGAGATCTCAATATTTTATTTCATACATGTATAATTGGATGCCCAATTATGATATTATGTACCACGGCATGATATTATGTACCAAGCCCAGTACTCGGACATTTTTGACCCTCAATTTCCAATTCATATTGGAATCAATATTTATCATATTTTACATGGCATCGGAGGGAAAACTCCCTATAATTTGGTATACAAAACATGTGATTTGGTTAAAATTAAGGTTACAACTGGAGCTGCTAAAAGACAACCCTAACGGAACAAAAGAAGAAATTATTACTTCTGGTACATGCTTACAAAATTATCTGTGGGGTTAAGTAAAATGCCTGTATTGACTAAATAAAAGGTGGAAATCTAACAGGAAGGGCCATACTATGATGCCATAATGTTTTAATTAATTTAATTTTACTTCAAAGATAAGTTTTGGGGCATCCCATTACTGGGCACCCCTTGTCCCAGTACTGGGCAGGGGCGTCCCACTACTGGGTGGGGTTTTTGAGTTGATTTATCCACCATATTTGTTACCATTATTGCAATAAACAAAGGTATGTATAATTTTTTTTTTTTTTTACATCAAATGAGATGCTTTGAAAATACATGTAAGTATTTGATTCGAAAAAAGATAGACTGTTGGTCTGTAGGCTGATTTAAAAAAATGATTTTATATTTTCCATAAGATTTTCAACTAGCATACACTGACACACATGCAGAAAAACATAACTCTTTGCTCCAGTTTATGCCCTAGATAAAACAGAACAAGACTGGGTCTCAACTAGATATCTTGTCAACAGTGCAATAAATCACTTCAAGGGCATTGGGAATTCTGAGTAAAGTAAAAATTATCATTAACTTTCAACTATGTTGTGGCATCATGATCTTTGACCTGTATCAATGACCTACTTACTGTGACCTAATTTAATAACTAGGTCACAATGACCCACTTAAAAATTGGGTCATGGCCTAAAAACATAACAAAAAACATAAAAAATAAATGTCAACATATCGACATTGATTATGTAACTACGTCTACATGTCTCATATGCAATTCTCATAAAGTAGGTCACATACAAATATCCACTGGTATGAGACTCTTCAGGTTTTCAAAATGCCGTCAAAATTTAATGAAGACTTTTTTCAAAATTCTGATAAAAGCATAATTAAAGTGAAAACGCAATACATTATGTGACCCTATTTTGACATTGCCTCTGCATGGCAAAATAGACCCACTGGCTCAAAATGTGGGTTAGGAACAACAAAACCTGCAATAAAAAATGATCTAATTAATTTTGAAAATTCTGACAAAAGGAAACTTTAATTGAACACTTTTGACAAGTTTTAAAATTGGTCCGAAGTCAATTGGTCAATTGGAACTGTGCCAAATTGGCCAAAATGCATATAACATGACCGATTCCTTAGGCTGCTTTAAAGCATAGCTTTAAATCAGCCAATAATTAAGACTCACCTGGTTGAGCTCGAGTTGCTTTCCGGCAGCCTGCTGCTCTTTGAGTTTTTGTACTTGTTGCAATTTCTGGAGGGAAATAAGTTACGGATCACAGTACATGTCAAAAGATAAAATGAATAAAAATCTAACAAAGCATTTCAAATAAAACAGCAGCCATAGCAAATTTGAAGGGAGCATTTCTATCGAATACATGTATGCGTACCTTTCTAAGATTTCTTATCTTCTTATCGGTTTCACTCAGATGTGATGTTGGTGCACTGGAGGCTTCAGCATTCTGTTGGACTTGTGCTGCTTTTGCTCCAGACTTCGGCTGCCCGGGTGGTGGTGCTGCTGGCGACTTAGCATTCTGTGGCACGGGTGTTGCCGCTCCACCCTAAAACAGAAACAAGTTATTTATTGGTTTTTTTTACCTTTTTGCATTATTCGTCACATTACTGCAAACGTACGTGTAAAACAGAACAATTAAAACCATTTTATATTGTCAACAACACACTTGGGCAGAAAAATAACAACTGAAAAAGCATTACCTCAGCTTCAGCTTTGGCTTTCTTTGCTTCTCGTCTCTTCTTATTTTTCAAAGCGGCTTTTGACATTTTCTCTGAAATGCAAGAAAAGTAATACATCTATAAAGGTGACCCCATTTCGTAATACAATGCGACTGCTGCTTGCAGCAGAGCAATATATTTAAGGAAATTTCACAAATTTTGTGCACAAATTGTTGATTGGCTCTCACCATCAATCACATACCTGGAGCATCATCTTGCTTCTGGTTGGATGGCTTCTCATATTCTTCCCTGAACTTTGGTCCCTTGGCCTTGGCTGCCTGAGCTTGTGGATTATTCCTCAAGTGTGGGGGTACATATGCCTTGGCCTCAGCTAAAAAAAATATTTATGAAAGCTTGAATATTGTGACCAGTTTAAGCCCTTCCGTAGATGTCCAGTATGTTTCTTCAAGTTCAGAGATCCGTGTATTCCTCTTATAAACTATATTGAATACATACTCAACTCATTTACATTATGTCAGCATTTGAAAATTATTGACAACTGTGTGCTTATGAAATCAGGCAATAAGGCCACACTTCTCACACATCATAATGAAATGAATATGACCTTGCCTTGTGGCTGTTCTGGTGCATCCGCAGTTGTGGCAACAGGCTTGTGTGAGATTTTCGGTTCAGGGTACCGACCTTCCACAGCCGGTTGCCACACGGCTTCCCACAGCTCCTGGTCTTTCACTATTTTGGTATCGTGCAATAGTGTACCTGTATAGTGCCATACTTGGTATCTTAAAAAGAAACGACCAGTGTTAGTTACGAGTATAATTGACAATTTATTACTGTTTACCACTGACCATTTAGTTGTACGAACATGTAATGATCTTTAATAGATTACGCACCCATTTCCGACTCTCAGTCTTGGTGACGTTGTTGCTGTGAGTATATGTTGACCATCTGGGCACCACTCAAAACTTGTGCAGTCGGGTGATTTGGGATTGCTTACGAGCTTCTTGGCAGATAGATCCCAGATCTCAATGTTCCCATGCAAATTACCAAATCCGGCCAATACAAGCAGTATCTTAAAGTTAAGTCTCACTGCGCATCAAGATTTAATCATTCGAAATTTAAACAAAAAAGCAGCACAACTTCCAAAATTACCAAACTAATTACTAATTTGGAAGGAAGCAAATATTTCGGACTATATAACGATATTTTTAATTGTGCTGAACAAAATATATCATAATCAACAAATTCATAGCTTACTTGGCAACAATTACGACTAAAAATGGCACTGTATACGTGGGCTTGTGTAACAAAAGGATATTGTTTCCCTGTGGATTAAAATAAACGGCATTCCTTGGTCCTGTTCCAAAATCAAACACCGGATCGCACTTTAAGTTGAACAATGTTGCCTTTGCTGGCATAACTGAGCATACGATAAAGGAATTATACAATGTTGTTACAAGTTCCATATACTTGCAATAAAAATCTCAATTAAAGATATTTAATTTTCTAATCATTTCAAAACATTACATAGCATGTACTTAAATTGACAATCAAAGCACCAAATTTCATCAAAAAGGATACAGCCGTACACTACACAGAATTCTGTTGACTTAGGATTCCACTCAACGTGATATACAGGTCCATTCTTTGCTGAAACAATAGAGTCACTCGATGAGTTTGTAAAGTATTCACATGCTGTATTCCATTGGTTTCTTGAATACATTATCCACAAACAAATAAAAAACTGCATGTGCTTTAGATTTGAGATAAATCTATTTGCCGGGATTTGAATGAAGCAGTACTATATTTCACCTCTGGGTACAAGACAACTCTCTCCATCGGTGCCAACAAAGTGTAGTCCCTGTTCACCATAGTATGATTCTGCCGATGTGTCGGTCACTGTCAACACTAACAGTGCTGATCCTACGAATGTGATATGACAGCCAACTGTATATTTATTTATTTCCAACTGTATATTTATTTTATTTATTTATTGTGTATGTTTGCGTACAATTTTAAATTTAACTTCATGTGAAGAAATATCTATGTCAATATCAAACCGTCGCCTTTTTAAAATTTAAATTGTAAAAGTACAGATTCAAACCTTTATTGTTCCAAATCATATCACACTTGTCTGCTTTGTAGAAACTCTTATTTGCCAGAACTGAACCGGGTCCAGCAAAGTTTGGATAGCGATAGACACGGACAAAGGAAGGTTGACCCTAAAATATTTTGAACGTTGGGCATGAAATAATTTATGAACATTTATGTCACCATTTATAGGCCAAGATTATCGACGTAATGCACAAAATACATATCGAGGAAAATGTTTTATTTACCTTAGCTCCTGGTACATATGCAGCGACATGGTATGGCTTTCCACCGCGAGGAGGTAAACTGAAATCCTGTACTTTCTGAAGATGAAGTTTGTTAGCTATTGTGTCTGAAAAGTAGTATTTAAGTTTAATTGGTCACGCACTATTGTACCACATCATTGAGGTATTCACGTTAGTTTTTTTTTTGTCATTTCGGCCATTTAACTAAAGACAACGTTGAGTATGAGCACGAAACTTACCAAAATTTCTGCCTTCAAAGAAATGAATTTCATTGTTTACATTTCTGCCACATATCCCTTCATCTTTCGACCACTGCGGGCACCTATCATAGACATTTAGAATACACTATAAATAAATTTACGTGTTTGACACATTAATACAAAGTCATTTTCGTGTTTTGATTATCACTGGTGAATACCTGGCATAATTCCACGAATATTTGGGGATATGACTGTCTAAACAATGACAAAAGTAATTCGTACCATCCCTGCTGTTTCTTTTGTATGAAGCCTTTAATCAATTCTCCTGTTTGTGTATCCCACAGATTTAGATTCGGAGTACCAGCAGGCTGATCCTTTGTTACTAACGAGACAAAGTTAAACATGAAAACAATTATAATTTTTGTACACAAGTGGGCAATAAGTATTTTAAATAAACACTGTTGAAGATACTTACCCATATACGGTTCCCACGTTACAAGAATTGTGTTTCGTGGGGAAAATTGCATAGAAGCAGTTCTCGGTTTATCTACTTCAGATACCTGTCTGCCATTGGTAACATCTATAACTCGAACACTGGAATTTGACAATAATATCGATAAGTCACCAATGTAATTTTTAAATCACTAACAGCTGTGGGCACATTATCTTTCTTAATACAGAAACTGGTTAATTAAGTACATATTTATTTGAATAGTTTCACGGGATGACAGACTGAAGTCCATGTAACGAGCACTTATCCACTTACCAAGCACCATCACAAAAGGAAAAGAGATTTCCGTCTGTACTAAATGCCATACATCGACACAGGTTACCAGTTACACTGTAAATGTGCAAGAAATGCAGAATTATTTTGAGTCATCGACTTCACACAATAATTGCAGTACATTTTATAATGTATGTTCACGACAATGGTTTGTCAATTCTGCTTTTAAAAATAAATTCAGCCGTTTTAGGATCAGGATATCATTGCCTTCACTCAGTACAACACGTATTCACTTACTTGGGGAATGAATCACTGCGTTTGTACGAAGGTGGTCCATCAATGACCCAAGTGCCCTGTGAGCCTCGTACTGTAAATCAATTCAATAAATCGTCAAATTAATACTACAAAACATGAAAGATCTGCATGAAAATGAAAAAAAATTGGGCTGTGGGGGGACGCCTCTGGCACCCCCTTGGATCCGCCAACGATGTTTGTACACATAACAATTAAAGACTTGTTAACGGATCCATAAAAATAGGTCCAGATGGACCTGAGCTCATTTGGCATTATCAAAAACCTGATAATTTAAGTCACAATATCTCATGGAATTAAATAAAGTGTCCAAGATAAAATCTACAGACGTGATTTGTGAAAAAACACAAACATGGCTGCATATGTGTGTAAGATATGAAGTCTCTATGACCAATAGTGTGCTCAGGGTGACTGTGCGCAGACAACGATGACAACGCCGACAATGGACGACGGACAATTCACGATTCAAAAGGCTCTTTGGCAATTATACCAAATGAGCCAAAAAGTCTTAAGAGTGAACCATTCAATAAGATACTAACATAAAAGAAATTTACTTCACACAATATTCAACATTGTTCAGCACTACACATACAGCGTAAACCCCTATTGTTGGATAAGGCAAGTGCAGTGTAATGATCCTTGGAATCACTGCATGCAAACAGGTATAGTGCAGGTGCGAGAACCACCCTGGCTTTAAAACCCATGGGGGGGGGGGGCGTTCACAAAAAGTAATCAGTGGCCCCACAAATGGAACCTGGTCCAACAAAAATTAAAACATAAAAACATTTTTCATCACTTCACACAAATGCTAGTTTGTCAAACTTGTTTTTAATCGAGCAGTGCCATAAAGTGTGAAACAGTTTAATACCGATCAAAACCGAAGAGATCAACCGTTATTCACTGCTATCGAGTGGAAATTTACATCATTGTTGAACTGCGGCATATCTGTACATTAAAGGCTTTCATGTTGGCGTAGCATACAGTAGCGGATCAGGGGGGGGGGGGGCCCTGGGGGGAGGGGACGCACCC
>JBCAUI010008938.1:0-10065 GCA_038406195.1 Haplosyllis anthogorgicola | reverse complement strand
GAGGTGATGTCTTTCATGGGTACTTCAGCATAATGCTTGATGGTGCAAGGCCCAGCTCCCTCCAGCTCATGGATGGTCATGTCATGCCATTCCATGACTGTGTCTTTCGTGGTAGGGGTATATTTGTTGAGTGACAGGATCAAAGGTGGTGACCACTTTACACTCTGTGTGTCCCTTGAAGATTATCTCACCAGTAGGGTCACCCAGGATTCTTCTTGTATTTCTGGGCAGTGAGTATTGGACTCTTCCCTGTCTCATCAGCAGAGGAAACCTCCCGGTGGGGCACTTCCTCTTGTGAGGTCTCCTAGTCCTTGGGGCTGGGGTACATCTTTGAAGAGACAGACAGGCAGTGTCCAAGGCTCCTGAAAAGAGTACATCAGACAAAATATTATACTAAATGAATGAAATTGTGTCTGAATTGTTCTTTTCAACTAAAAGAATAACAAAACATTATTTTATCAGTTTCTATGGCAACATAAGACTTGAATCATTCAAAAATTATTGAATTTAGAATTTTTCCAATTAATTGGGATCCACATCTTATACATGCTGTTAGTATATTAGAATTATTATCAAAATGTAAATCCATGTTAATACACCTTAAAATAATTCTTAAAATATGGAAAACAATTAGACAAGCAGTTGCTATGGTAACAAAGCTGAAATACATGAAGGTATAATTATTACAACACCCTACATAGATTTAAGACCAATGCAATTACATTATAAAGGGTAAAACTTACTTTAATTCATTCATATTTGGCTCATTTTATCCTATTGAAACCAGGTCTGTCCAATTCCACTGAAAAATGTACGATTTCAATTATTTAACACATTACAATTTACTGTTTTAATTTCTTTGTACACCTGTATCATTTTTGGAGCACCAATTATATGAGTTTAATAACTTAAAAGAAGTTTGCATGTGTCCTGACATGAAAAGAACATAGTCCACCTTATTGCTCCACAGCTTAAGTGGATGCAGTTCAATGTGTAACAAACAAGAAAGTTTTCACTTTGACACACTGTAGCTTCTTCACAGTAAACAAACTCTGTCTATTGGTGTTTCTACAATGAGCAGGGTTGAAAATTGTATCAAACCATGACATAATAATGTCTTAGATAATTGCTAATTATTTTATACACATCAAAAAGTGTTTACCATGATACACCAGCAATAGGGTGAATTTTAAACCTAAAGGTATAGCGAGTATTGTGCTGGTCTTCATACTGCCAGGTAGTGTTAGCTATGTACCAATTACCTGAGCAATTTTGGATGGCTTTCTTGATATAGAAGGCCAAATTAAAATGATAAAGAGTATTTACCATATATTTTTCCATCAACAAACTGCATGATTTCACCAATTGTCCATATATTTTGCTGATGTATTGTCTCATTATCTGAAATTTACCAAATAATTAAAAATGCAATGTATTTCAATGCAATAATTTGTTTGTATATAAAATTTAAAATTAACTGTATATTCATATGTAAATACTTACATTTACAAATATGTGTGCAATGACCTTGTATTTCAATTTGGTATCAAGGTCACACCAGATGGGTGCATCTGCACTAGTGCAGAAAGGTCATCTGAGAGCACTAATGTGGACCATAGGTTCCCCTCTCTACAATGTGGCATAGTCCATCCCATTATCTTCAATGGACAATAAAACCAATCACTGTCTTTTCCAGGCATTATACCTTTCCTGCAATAATTGCAATGAAACACAAAGGTATGAATGACACAAAATCATCTTGATTACTCTGTTCCCTCTGATAAATGATTTCCACATCACATGCTTGGGATGCTGAAACTGCTGAAGCTGCTGGGGTATGTAAGGCCAAAGTCCATGTTGGGTCATCCCTCTCACTGTCACTGTCACTTGATAGATACACTGAACAATTTTCAACAGCAATTACTTGAACTTAATTTCAATTCTGAAATACTCAAATGACTTTGAAAAATTGTTTGATACCTTTAAATTATTTTCTAATACTCTAAAAAACAGCATATACTTCAAATTTGATTTTACAGATGAAAGAACTTGGCTAAAATTCAAATGAAAAAGACTGAACACCAAATTAAATTATTTCTTCCCATGCAAAGCACATGCAATCAATGCTGTTAGTACACATCCAGTTCTTTTCCTTGTACAGTTGGACAAGTGAAATCATCCTTGTCAAAATTTTATTACTTTTAATCAACAAGAGAAAAGTAAATTGAATACTTACTGCTTTGGTGTTTTCCAGTCACATTAGTAGTTGAATAGAGATTCTAGTAGAACTTTAAGTTGATCAAAATTCTTCTGATGAAAATTATTTCACTCCCACCTCAATATTTACTTGGATCTTCACTGTCTAGAAATTGTTATGAATTAGTAAGGGTCATAGCACTTAAACTGCAATTTTAAATTTTAAATTCACAAATTTTAATGTTAGAATGTGGTTCTATGGAGTAAATGCATTGTTTTGATATAAATTTTATTTAAATACAATGAATTAAAATTTTAGTATTGTTAAAATTTGAATTTATAGCCCAATCATGGGTACCAGTTGATAGATGGGATGTTTAGCATCATTAAAATATTATTTTTACAAATTTTAATTGAATTTAACTCTTTTATTTGAATTCATTTGTGTATTTATTCTGTGGTAGTAGTACAGTTGATGCCAGGAAATGTAGAACATTGCTGGACATTGTTATTATAATCTTGATATTGGACACTGGCACATCACATCTTTTTATCTGATAATCATCAGATAATGAATTTGTACTGTATGTGGTGACTCTTTGGCTAATTCATGGGAAATACACTATCGAGATCATTTTGCATTTAATTAAATTGTCACTAATGTCTTAAGAAGAAAACATTTTGACTTAGGCACATTTACCATGAAAGTCAATGCATTCTGAAACTTTTGGTTCAGTTTTGGCTTATAGCTGCAGGAGAATTCCTACAAAATGCAAGAAAATTTTTCTGGTATATTTATTTTAATACATCCTATGTATACATTAAAATAAAATTGAAACACAAGGGATGTAATATAACCATGGTTGTTGTGAGGAATTCTCCTCAATGACATTGAGGGAGTTCCCAAATGCTTAACCAATGAACAATTGTTATCAGAGAGTATATAAGCGAATGCAAACCCAGTCTCTGGGTTGATGCCTATTGTTGGACTCTGTGATGTAAAGATCTACTGATAACTACACTTTACATAATAAAAATATGAAAACCCATTACACAATTGTTTGGTCTCTTTGACTAAGTTGACTAGAATGTCTTAAGATTAAGTAAAGATTCTGTGGTGTGTACTTGGAGAATATTACACCAATAGTCATTAAAATGCCATTAACATTAAAACATTGAAAAATTATGAAAAATTAACAATTTGACCTTCAAATGACCTTGACCTATATTTTGACCTTGACCTTGTATATTGCTCAACAATATTAGAACTTTATAGATTACAGTAAAACAATTTACATTTTTATTCCAGTGACCTTGAACTTGACCCAATGACCTTGGTTCTCTAACTTTATCTAGATATCATAAAGATGTACCTCCATACCAGAAATGAAGTTTCTAGGTCAAGCAGTTCAAAAGTTATAGCCTGGTCAGACAGACAGACAGACAGACAGACACACACACACACACACACACACACACACACACACAACTGAAAACATTACCTTCCCGCATACGTGGATAGTAAGAACACACACACAAAAGAGATTTTGGAACAAAATATTATGGGCACGACCAGAACCTTAACTCGTCGATCATCGTTCTGTGGGCAACTTTAAAATCGTCATTGAATTGATGGAAGGCTAATGTTACATCAGGCGATTTGAAGTCGATTGTTGGCAGCGATTACACAGCTTTTTACATGTAAATTCCTCCGATAGTCGGCACTAAAATAGCCCAGCGTAACATTAGCCAAAGTCCATACATCATTAAATTAATTTATGATATTATTGGTGCTAATGTCTGGCCAGTGGTACAACATGGTAATCCTGACCTTATGCTGACCTAATGATCCCTTATGACCCATTTAATATGATATATGCTACATCAATTTCATAGCATAAATATATATTGGCTATTAGTTTTAATAAATCGATGGTCAATACTGTCATCTGCAATGGAAAACGAGATCTTAAAAATTCTAACAATTTGGGACCATTTGAGAACATTGTCAAACATTATCAATGTATTTATTCAGTATTTTGTTTCATTGTTATTTCAAGTTAATAATGCAAACCAACTCTTTTTCCTAAACGAAAAATCATAAGCAGAAATTTCATCCTCAACACAGCATAATGCGGCGTGTACCCCACAATTCATAGCATTTTACTTAAATTTAGTGTTAATGTTACATCTTGCTATTTATTTAGTATAACAAAACAATGTGACCCATCATAATGTGCTGTTTTAGGATCGTTACCAACAAGAAATTGTCATTACACGGAATTTGTATCAGTTTGGAAACGTCTAGAACAAAAGAAAGGACATAAGAATTTCACACTGTGCTTTTAATGCGCCATTGTTCCCAAACTGATACGAATTCCGTGTACTGTAGTAAATTCAGTACACAGAAATTGTATCATTTTGCGAACGAAGAGAACAAAGGATAGAACAAAAGAATTTCACGCTGTGCTTTTGATGCGCTATTGTCAAACTTCTGATACGAATTCCGTGTACTGATTGCTACTTCCTTGGTTTACATTGCAAAATGTTTTACTGATGGACATCAATAGTCAATTGTTCGTTTTCTGTTGAAGTCTGTCCCATGTTCCCTTAACATCTCGGTAGTGTGGAGAACGATACTGTCGCTGTAGACGAGCTTCCTCCTCTGACTTCCGTCACCCAGTCGGGTCTCTGTCCGCAAACAAGTCCTTTGTACCCGATTATCGCCATACTGGCTGCGAAGAGGGTGAAGAAAAGATTACATGTCAAAGCTGAGTTTCCATTAAAAGTACTCAGAATTTTAGGAAAGAAAAAAAATAAAACCCCTTCCCAAGTTGCAAATAAATGATATGTGCACTGTGTTTAGTATGTTTAACATGATTGACAGCACACTGTTCTTAATTGCAAAAGGTGTGAATGCCAATTATGTTTGATCAAATGTCACTTTCCAGCTCTCCAAGGGCTATATAAAGGACAGCCTATGCAAATCTTGGGCATTCTCTTAGTGCCTCTCCTAGAGTGAAGACCTCTGTGTGCACATTCCCAATACAAATGACCCATGCTGTTCCTATGACTTCTGGCTGAAGATTGAAGAATGAACTGCCCCATCTCCTCTTATATACGGACCAAGAAGGGGTGGAAGCTCAGCTTTAAATAAAGCTACCAAATAGAAATAGAGAAGATTTCAGCCCTCATCACTGGCTTCGAATGCGGAGAAACATTGATGCCCTTCAAAAAACGTTCAACCCCTTCAGGGTCCAAGATGGAAACAATTCTCTATTTAGTCCGAAATATGCTGCAAACTCCCCAAATTCAGCCGTGTATTTTCTTCAAATTTCTATTCTATACATGTATCAAGAAATATGTACATTTGTACTGGTGTCATTTATCCTAACACTGCAAAAAATAGCACGAAATTTCAGTTCAAGTAATCATTGTGTCAATCGAACAATCTACAAATTTTTCTTGGCTTTTGTGAAACTTAACATAAAGTAACCCTGACATTACATTGACTTTAAATAGTAAGATTAGGTCTATTCTGATCGTCACTTCAACAGGAACGTAAAATATATTTGGGAACAGTAATTTGTATTGCTTTTTGACACGCAACAACACAGGAAGTTCTATTCTAATTTCTCTTCCTCTTTGGTTGGGAATCGTTTTGGGAATAGAAATGCTATGAAAATATACTTTCGTTCTGTCACAAAAAAATTCACAAAAGATAACATCTTGTAGTTTTGTTTATTTACACACTTGAATACATTTTCCTGAAATTAGTGGCTTTCCTTTAGAATAATATTGTCCTCCATGTTGTCCGATTAATATTTTAGGCCTCCGTGTTAGTTTCAAGATATAATCATTTAAGAAGAAAATTTATCATTAAAATTACGATTAAAGACGTCGAACTCGAATACAGTAAGATGTCCGAATACTTGAGCATCAAATATCTACACATACACATTGAAATCGGACAATAAAGAAATACCACAAATAATTTAAGGATCTCTCTCCGAACACATGTATGATTCCATTATATTAATGACACCAAAAACTGTGAGAGTTATTGCGTTATGAAATTTTCAAATGGATCCCTACGCAATCAGTCAGATAAACGAAGTACATGTGACATGTAACAGCTCCTGAGATGGATTTCATTTTGAGACAATTAAATGTCATGCTGTGCCTTTCACGTGAACAAAGGCACCTATTGTTTTCAAAATCAGTAGGGTACGAAGTGTAACGTGTATTTATTGCCCGCCAGGTGCTGCCATAATTGTGAGCGGCAGAAAACTCCTTTGCTTTATCATTGCAGTTCAGCGCACCATCACATAATTTTAGGTATAAATTCGTGCTTTGTATGTCACACTTTGTACTCTTCTGGAAAAGCGCTAAAGTTCCCTTGCACATATAGAATTTGAAGCTTTCTTTGAAACTTACACCTTACTTTCACTGTTACTTTGGTTTTCCTGACCAGAAAGGGATGTACTTTTCGTTCTCTTCTCGGATATGGAAAAACCTTCTCTTTTAGTTTTCTTTTTGACTTCTGCCAAAACACGTTTGTTACAAACAAAAGAAATAAAAAGGAAAAGTCCTTGTAAAGAAGTCAAAATTACGAAAATAATATCTATAACTATTTCATCTGTAAATGTTGAGATAAATCCAAAAAGCCAGGTGATTCCCATCAAAACAAACAATCTAACATAAGTGGCAAAATGGTGGCCTTGTTCAGATTTCTTGATGTTACTTTCATTATGAAAAGCACTATGTAGATTCACAAATGTCAGAAAGTACAGAACTATGTTTACAAAAGTGGACAACATCATGGGAACTCCAAAGTAAACAAGCATTGCATATCTCTGTGTGTACCAACATATAAGTCCACCAAATTCTGGTTTAAATCTTTCATCAACAGCTGGAAAGTTCATTCCAATAGAAACTGTGACCATCAAGAAAGGTATTCCCCAACCAAGAATGTAGTGCACAATTAGTGACTGATCTTTATCATCTGAGTGTGAAAAAGCTACTGATGGTCTAAACACTAACCATGTGTCCACAGCAATGACATTCATCCACATGAAGGCAGCCAGGAATCCATAGGCTAGAAGGATTGCTGCAGAGGTGCAGGCATCTGGTATATCACTTAGGAAAGGTCCAAGAATCACCATAATGAAGGCAAGTAGAAATGCTATTGTTAATTGTAACTGTAGTTTTCCTGGTTTATTCTGAAAAGTGATGATGAAGAATTGAAGTATTATTCTGAGAATTAGACAAATTATGGATATTCCTACACAGATGAGTGTTATTATGTTCAAAGCCATTTCTTCACCAGTAGTGTCCTTCTCAGGAAAACTTAGATCAGTTTCACAAACTATTATAATGTCATCCAATATTTCATACATTCCAGATGTGTAAGTTTTTCCAGTGGAGACAATAGTAATTGTGTCATTTTCAATCACAGTTTCATTTGTTTTGTACATCAACCATGTACAGTTTAGTTGTTGAATGTTTTTGGCTGACGAGTTAGTTAATTGGAAATCAAGATCAACAGTAATGAATGTTAAATATATATTCCTTGTTATTAGATACTTTACGACTTCCTTTCTAACCTCACTGACAAATGTATATTCAAATTTCCCAGTGGTCAGTGAATTTTGTAAAGAAATAAAGTTGCAGTTGCAAGTTAAAGTTATCTCAGTTATCAATGAATCATTTGTGTCATGAAAGTCTGATATCACTTTTAGGCCATGATGAGTTATGTTAAACATATTCATAATCTCAAGTACACTTTCTTCTATGTCACTTTCCAGGTGAGTTTTGTCCTCATGCAACGAATCAAATATCTGGATGGTTGGATCTACATGAAATATTCCTTGGATGATTGCTGAGATGTTTGAAGGTTCTGGAATACAATCAGATCCATCCAGAACAAATCCAGATGGACACGTGATTGGTCTACAAGCATCCTCATTCGGGACATAGACCTCCCCAACAGGGCACTCTGGTGGAGGATGTTGACCAACTGTTAAACCTTTCCGTGGGTCAAAGTCAAAAACAAGAGTCAGGGAAAACTTTGGAGAAGGCTTTGGTCTTCGACCAGGCTCTCCGGCAGTGTTTCCACATGACAAACTATCGGTTGTATCACCAGCCTCCGCATTGCATACTGCACAGAATGTGTTGTAGTACACCCCTGTTTCAGACGAAGTCAGAGATAGATAACCAGATTCACAAGAACGAATCAGCTCCTGGTTTGGACAGGCAGATTTATTTAGACAGGAAGAAACTACGTGATCACCTGGGTAATAGCATGGTCTTGATTCTCCTGGGACAGAATAAGCTATCGTACAGACCTCATCGGTTATCACATCCTTCAGGGTTTCAGTTGAGTTTACTATTCCTGTGTTTTCAATTTCATCATTTTCTTTTATTTCACATTCCAATTTAACACCCCAGGGTACAACATCCGTAGCCCCATTACACAATGCACACTGTCCACTTATAAAATGCACTCCTCTATGTATGTCATACATTGGTACAAACGTGTTCACATCTTCATTCAGTATTGGTGTGAATTCACACTCAGTCGAATTAGAGGCACAGGAGTGAATAACCAGGTTAAACACTGTTTGCATATTGTATGAAGGAAATCTTTCACATTTAAAGTCACTTGGGCTGTGAGTCGGTGGGTAGTTGGGAATTAATTCTTGAAATATTTCAAATTCATCTGGACAAAACTCCTGAAAGTCCTGACAACAGTCGCCATGGAACCCACAAAATGTGTCACATGAACACAAATGTCCAGGTTCTGGGTGATAGAAATCATCTGGATTAAACTTTGTGTCACATCTGTCTTTGCATGATCCACATTGTATCAGATCATCTGGAATCTGTGCATCTGTTTCACACAGTGATTGTAGAGATATACCACCAGGTGGCCTAGCTCTAAACTGAGCATGCGCGGCTTGAAAAGCAACGACAAAGATCGCAAGGTAGATAGTAATACTTGCAATCATCTGAAAAGAAACAACAAAAGAGATATGACATTGTACTTGAATTGGTGCCTCAACTTCCTGTTTTATTTTTACCATACGCGTCGTAAACATGTCCACCAGAACAAAGGGGTTAAATTTTTTCCTAATACTAATATCTCACAAATATACTGTAGTGGCAATTTATGTAGTTTATATGTGTCCAATAATAATATGCTAGAGGTTACATCAGCCCAGGTGCATAAAGAAAAGTGTTGATCGCTTGAACGGCCTAAGTTTCCTCATTTGAACATAACCATGCCCCGATATTGGCATATGACATGTGTAAAATGTATCATCACAGTTGTAGAGCAAATACATAATATAATATAATATAATATAATATAATATAATATAATATAATATAATATAACGTTATAGCTATTATATTTTGTTATAAAATTGTGTCCTGGATGTTTTCAATTATTTGTCAGGATTTCATTTGATGATGTCATTTTGTCCCTTTCTTTTTCTCTTTCTTATTGCTCAAATGATATAATCCTAGAAATAAGAATGCACATAACTTAGCCTGTCTGTTTTTCATACTACAGTAAAGGTAAGACATACAGAAAATCATGCTAAAAGCAGAGGAACACACTTAGCCACACTAACACTTGTTGGTACAAATAAGCACATACACAGAGGCACCAAGATTCAGTTTCGAATGTGTCACGTGGTTTAATTCTTTGCCGGAGGCGTGTGTATAGATTTAACGCAATAGAGCACTCGAACAAGCAGATATTTGCGAGATGAAGACTCTTTTATTATGATTGATAACTCAAGGAGTTTTAGCAGATTCTCAACTTCTACAAAGACCCTGTGAATAATAAATATTCATTTAGTT